>PVIA01012138.1:0-39643 GCA_004024845.1 Tonatia bakeri | reverse complement strand
GGGGGGGGTAATGGGACAACTGTAATAGCACAATCAATAAAATATATTTAAAGAAAGAAAAAAAAGAAAATCATAAGGAAAATACATTTAGAGTGCTTAGTGAAAAAGAAACCCATGTATAAGTGGACCCACACAATCCAAATCTGTTGTTCAAGGGTTAACTGTAATTTGATCTTATTAATTGTACAAGTAATCTCTCACCTGATGGTACATGATAAATTAATATAACTGTTTCTATTTCCATTTCCCTAGGTTATCTGGGTGTTCACATGCATAATGTCTATCATTCTGGGACTGGATCTTGGGCTGCTCTCCGGACTTGTATTTGGGTTACTGACTGTAGTGCTGAGAGTACAGTTGTGAGTAATATAAGACCCAGGTTACCTGTGGCTAAGACAGCATACTCTGATATTTCTTATGTCATTTTGATAAATATAATAAAATGACTCTCTTTCATAATAGTTACTATATATTGCATGTTTCTGTGAGTTAAGCACATAGTGAGTACTTTATACATATAATCATATTTAATCTTCAAAAAAAGTCCTATGAATAGGTTATATTATTCTCATCCCTAAGGTAAGAAAACTGAAGCTCAGCAAGGTTAAGAACCTTCCTTAAGACCACATAGCTAGTAAGGGGCAGAACTAGGATTTGAACCCAGATGCATCTCACCCCAACATCTGTGCACTTAGTCACATGCTCTCATGCTGGTGCTCTCCTCCTAGTCATGGTAAGACCAAAAGGTATGTAATTCAGCAACAGATCGAGGTTGCTTTGCAGTTTCTTTTTAAAATGAGATGAAGTCTGAGGCACTGGGCCCAAGGCTCAGGACAAGATAGCTGCTAAATATATTTTAGCTCATTTGGTTAAAGCTGGTAATCCAGAAGTTATGTAACCCAGAACAGAAGACTTAAAAACAGTTCACTGTAGTCAAGATTTATTCAAATCTGCCAAATAAGGCATGTACCCAATAAGCCCCACAATTATATGAAAAAAACAAAACGAAACAAAACATACAATTAGATCATCTTCAGAGTGAAAACAGCAAAGACAGCTGAAAGTAACGGAAAATCATCTATGACGCAGCATGAAAGTGTATGATTTTTGTTGGTTTGTTTTGAATTTTTTCTCTTTTTAAAATATATTTTATTGATTATGCTATTACAGTTGTCCCTTTTTTTCTCCCCCTCCACCCTGTACCTCCCCTCCCACCAGCATTACCCATCCACCTTAGTTCATGTCCATGAGTTACACATATACGTTCTTTGGCTTCTCCATTTCCTATCTCCCCTGTATATTTTGTACCTACCATTTATGTTTCTTATAACCCTCCATGTGATCTCCATTTCTGTGATTGTGTTCCTGTTCTAGTTGTTTGTTTAGTTTGTTTTTGTTGTGGTTGTTAATGATTGCGAGTTTGTAGTCATTTTACTGTTTATATTTTTCTTCTCCTTCTCCTTCTCCTTCTTCTTCTTCTTCTTCTTCTTCTTCTTCTTCTTCTTCTTCTTCTTCTTCTTCTTCTCCTTCTCCTTCTTCTCCTTCTTCTCCTTCTCCTTCTTCAATAAATTCCTTTAACATTTGGTATAATAAGAGCTGGGTGATGATGAACTCCTTGAACTTGACCTTATCTGGGAAGCACTTTATCTGACCTTCCATTCTAAATAATTGCTTTGCTGGATAGAGTCATCTTGGATGTAGGTCCTTGCCTTTCATGACTTTGAATACTTCTGTCCAGCCCCTTCTAGAAGCCTGCAAGGTTTCTTTTCAGAAATCCGGGGATAGTCTTATGGGAACTCCTTTGTGTAGGTAACTGTCTCCTTTTTTCTTGTTGCTTTTAAGATTCTCACCTTATCGATAATCTTGGCTAATGTAATGATGATGTGCCTTGGTGTGTGCTTCCTTGGGTCCAACTTCTTTGGGACTCTCTGAGCTTCCTGGACTTCCTGAAAGTCTATTTCCCTTGCCAGATTAGGGAAGTTCTCCTTCATTATGTTTTCAAATAAGCTTTCAATTTCTTGCTCTTCCTCTTCTCCTTTTTTGCTCCATTTTGCAAGCATACTCAATCATTCCTGGGAGCATCCTGATTACCAGTTTTGAACTCTGCATCTGATAGGTTGGCTGTTTTTTCATTGCTTAGTTGTATTTTTTCTGGAGCTTTGATCTGTTCTTTCATTTGGGGCATATTTTTTGTCTCCATGCGCCTGTTTCATAGTAAGGGGTGGAGCCTTATATTTGCCAGGGCAGGACAACCCAAGTTGCAGGGTTGTGGTGCTGTATGTGGGGGAGGGGTCGGAGTGGAAACAATGCCACTTACTCGGCTCTCAGCTGCCTTTCAGTCACTTCCCCTGGTACCCACAAGCAAATTAGGCCCTTCTGGTGCTGATTCCTGGGTGGATGGATTTATGCACATTCTAGGACCCTGTGAGTCTCTCCAATGAACTCTCTTTTATGCTGGGAGTTTCTCACAGTCTCAACCCACACAATCCCCACAGGTTTTTCAGTCAGAGGTTTTGACCCTTTATTTCCCTGTGCTAGAACCCTGGGTTGCATGGTCTGTCTCACTCCCCAGTTATTCCTCCAGTTTTATCTGCATGCAAATATGGGACCATCCGATCCTCCAGCTGCTGCCTTGCTGCACATTCTCTAGGCCCCAGCTGTCCATCTCTGACCCTCCTACCAGTATGAATGAATGTTTCTTCTTTAACTGCTTGGTTGTCAGACTTCCATACAGTTTGGTTTTCTGACAGTTCTGATTGTATTTTAAGTTTGTTGTCATTCTTTTGGTTATGTGAGTAGGCACAGTGTGTCTACCCATGCCTCCATCTTGGCTGGAAGTCCCTCAATTTTTTTTCTTTTTTCACTCTTGAGAGGCTTTTTGTGTCCACCCTTCTGGGTCTATGAAATTGTCTGAACAGAGAGGGAAATAGAACTTCTCTCCCACATCAAAACTTGTTGCCTTTCTGGACTTCTGGTCCTTTTCTGTATTTGGGCAGTGAAGGAATAAAAACCTGGAAACTATCAACATGGATGTCTTCAATTTAGCATAAGCCTACCTTTCGTGTTCCACCAGCCAGTTCTTCTCTCCCTTCTTTTCTCCTCTGGTATGCTGGAGCCCACAAAAGACTGCTGTACACTGCCTTGGCATCCTTAAATGGTGCCCAAGGGCCTCAAAGAGTTCACAAGCTCCCAAAGCGTCCAGTTTACTTCCATGTAACAACTCAAGAGCTGTCCTTAAAAAAGGCTGCCTCTCCTGCTCTGTTTGCCTCAGCGTTTACTTTCCTTGTGTGGGTGTGCTTGGAAGAGAGGGTTTTGTGGAGAGAAACTATGTAATTTATGAGCTTTAAGTTAAAAGTTAGCACAGCACAGTAAGCAGAGGAGAAATCAGTGGCACATTTTAGCTGCTGTGTTGGTTTAACTGGGCTTTTAGCCAACAGAAAGCAGTATCCTCCACAGTATTTAATTTCCAGTAATTATAAGGCTGATCCAGAGAGCACATTGCTGAGAGTACCCCAAACAGATACTCTTTCTTCAGGAATTGTATTTAGCATTTGTTCCTACTCATGCTTGAAGAATGACAAAATTTATTTGATTGCAACAGGAACAGGAAATAGGAAGTGGTTATTTCTGGCTCTCCCAGGCTCCTATTTCTATAAAATGAGACTAATTTGATCATTGCAGACTCTTCATAATTCATCAGAAAGTTGCAATAACTCACAGGGAATTTCCAGGCCTGGTACTATGTCAGGCACTGAAGACCAATGGGCTAAAGATAGAGCCAGGCTGCTCCTGACCTCTGGGGTCTTTTCAAACTTCTGATTCTCAGTTCACTCTGCAATAAAAATGAGGATAATACTGCTGACCTTTCAGGGTTATGGTGGGGCTTAAATAAGATTTAACAGATGTGAAAGATCTTTGCTTATCCTATAAAGTCCTACACACATGAAACTCTGACGCTCATTATCTCTCTCAGTCATCGAAGAAGAGTCACGGTTCCCGTGTCCTCCAGCTGCACACAGACACCAGCTGTTCACTTCAGACTTAGCTACAGGAGCATGTTGTCTGCAGTAGAGGCAGTGTCCAAAAACATCAGAATGATGAGCTCTTTAGTATGTTATTTCTTTTTATTCCAAGATATGCTTGTTCCAAAAAATGCTGACTATAACTTTGTTTTAGTCCCTCCTGGAGTGGTCTTGGAAGCATCCCTAGCACAGACATCTACAAAAGTACCAAGAACTACAAAAATGTGAGTGCCTTTGTGAGATATTTGCTGGAACGGGGTTTGCTGTCCTGGATCACATATTTCTCTTCTAGTATATTAGGGACAAAGTAGGCACAGGTGGGGGGCTTCTGTCAGGAAATTCCAAAAATCCACTGGGGTGTTTTGATTCAATGTGCCTTCTGATATCCATGGTTTACGTGAATTTTGCTGATGCTAGCTGAATGTCATTTTAATACCAAACCACTGTAAAAAGAATTTTTAAATATAGGCAATTAAATTATTTTGAGAAGTCGTATCAAATTCTAGTTCTTTTGATAAAGGGGTTAAAGGTACAAGTTTCTAGTTGTAAAATAAGTCCCAGGGATGTGATGTACAGTATGGTGACTATAGTTAATAACACCGCATTACATATTTGAAAGTTACTAAGAGACTGAGCCTTAAAAAATCTCATCACAAGGAAAAAATTTTAATTATGTATGATGACAGATGTTAACTAAACTTATTGTGATGATCATTAGCAACATATACAAGTATCAAATTATGGTGTACACCTGAAACTAATAAAATGTTATATGTCAATTATACCTCAATAAAAAATGTGGACAGAACCTCAGAGACCTCTAGAACAAAATAAAACACATTGACATATGCATAGTGAGAGTCCCAAAAGAGGAGGAAAGGAAAAGACAGGCATAATATTTAAATAAGTATCAAAATTTTTCCAAAACTGATGAAAAACATCACATAAATATCTAAAAGGCCCATTGGCCCCAATTACTGCACACACGAAGGTCTATACCTAGAAACATTAGAGTAACACTGCTGAAAGCCAGGGCATTAAAAAATTCTACAGCACCAAGAGGAAAAAAAATACTATTTTTTTTTTTGCTATATAATCCTTATCATCTATGAAATTGTCTAAAATCCCTGGAAGATTTTTCACTCATTTTTACTAAGAGACTTTCACATTCTCTGTCACCAAGAAGCTTAGTTGACATTGCGCTCTATGCTTCAAATTGGAAGAAATAATATAAAATGCAGGAAACTAAAAGAACAAGGAAAATTAAAACAACAACAACAACAAAGAAACATCTTACCGATAGGCCTGTAGACCCTGCAGATAAGATTGCTTACTGACCAGCAAGGGAAATGAAGATGAAAAAGCAGAGAAAGAAAATGAAGAAAACACTAATTTAGCAAAAAAAAAAAAAAGAAAGAAAGTTTAAAAAATTAAAAAAAAAAACTTTTAAGTGTGAACCCTAGGAGGTTGTAACCTAATTTTACCTTAACATTAAAAAAAATGTTAGACGCTGAATCTGGAATTCCAGTAGTTGCCACTTAATTTATTTCCACAGCTGTCCTCAGTTACGTTGAGCCAAGTGCCATCAAGAGCTACAAATCATTCTAGAAAATCTCTCAGCTTTGGGTTCTGAGTTCTGAATTTTGGACTCTGGCTTGTAGAGACCTTGCCCAAGTCACCCAGGCTTGCAGGGCCTCCATTTTTTTCTCTGATCGGCTGGACTAAAATTGTTATGGTTCCTAAACATCAGACAAGCCTGTGATTCTGGTTTTACTTTGGGTCTGTCCACTGTGTCAGTATAAGAACAAGCAAAGGACATCATTGGTCTCAGCTCCCGCAGATCCCCTTGAATTTGCTACTTTTTTTCTATTTTAAAGGAATTTGGGGGGATAAATAGGGGGCAGTGCTATGAACCTGAGGCAACTCATGTCATTGTTCTGAGCTTTTTTCATCCAGAAATCAGAGGGTTGAATAGTTGCTTTCAAGGCCCTTTCATTCATCAGTTTCTCTGGGATGGTGGAGGTTCAGGGGTGTGGGGAACCTATCGCCTCCCAACCGGGATGAGGCCCTAAGAAGGGAGTTGAGTGCTGCTACCCAGCTCCTCTGAGCGATTGTAACTCAGCTTCTACCTGAATAACCAGAAATTTAATTGAGTATTTGAGACCTGAAGTTACTTAACCTCAATTTCTTTTTAATGCTAGATTGAAGAACCTGAAGGAATGAAGATTCTTAGGTTTTCAAGTCCTATTTTTTATGGCAACGTCGATGTTTTTAAAAAATGTATCAAGTCTACAGTAAGTATTTCATCCCCCAACACTTGTCTGCTAACCTCCTTTGAGACTTCATTCTACGGGTATTTATTGGGCTCACAGTGGACATGAGGCCCAAATACGACTCCCTTTGTATAGGGCATTAAGAATTATAGCATACATCCTTGCCATCAAATAACTTATGCTCTGTGGGGATAGGAAAGAAAAAACAATAACAGATGTTAAAATCCAGGTAGCAGTAACTATGCTGCTGGACAAAACCACTAGAGCTGTCTCCAGGCAGAATTTGAGTAAGTTCCAAATGAATGGTGTAGACAGTACTTGCTAAGAGTTCATAGCAGGGAGTGGTCCATGTTAGTTGGAGCTCGTCAGGCAGTGTGGCAGTGAGCAGAAGGAAGGAGATTATAGCAGGTGTTTTGGAACTATGAGAACTGAGAGGAAAGTGGGAACATGTACTGGGGAGAGGTTGCCCAACTGGGGTAGGGGGTTAAACAGTATATGTAGAATCTGAAGGCAGGAAATTCTGGTCTTGAATTCCATGTCGTGCTTCAAAGTTGGGTTTTGTTTCTAGATCAGTGTTTTATTATGTGCATTCTAGGGTAAATTGCTGGTTTGCCCTAGGGGGACAATCATAGATTTTGCAATAACAAAAGAACTCTGTAATGTTAAAGAAATCTGGAAAACACTGACTTAAAAGTAGTGAAGTTATTTTTGCTATTTTGTTTTCTACTGTCTTGGAGTCTTTAATATGCTCCTGTCTTCCCTGAGTCTCTGGGTGGGTGGGGCAGATGAGCTAGTAGTGGAGACCTCAATCAAGAATTTCTTATTTGGCAGAAGGTCTCAAGGAATAATACCACTCAAGAAATTACCTTTCCAGATGACAATTGCCATTAATGATCATTAGGAACCAGATGTTTTAAGTAATTTGACATTTCTTTCCAAAGGTTGGATTTGATGCCATTAGAGTATATAACAAGAGGCTGAAAGCACTGAGGAAAATACAGAAACTCATCAAAAAAGGGCAATTAAGAGCAAGAAAGGTGAGACAACAGCTCCCCCCCACCTCTTAAATTTCTTCCTTTCTCAGATGAAAATGAAAGCAATTAGTCTAAAATTAAGTCCACCCCCTTTGGTACCCAGATGTGTACAAGCAGATGACATACACCTGTCAGAGAACAGCTGAGTGGTTCTTATAGCCACAAGGGGTTGGGAGAAAATGAAATGAAATCAGCAGAAAAAAACTCGGGGTGTGAGTTCATAAACATTTATAGCTATTACTTTTATTGTCCCGCCAATGTGTCCCTTGACCAATTCCACAACCTTCCAGAAATCAAGTTTCCCGGCTCCTCTGTTCTTCTATTTTTCTTCCTAGAGAACATCGAAGTTTAGACTGAAGTAAACCACATTCATTAAGCGTTCATCCCCTCAATGTTTTGCTTATCACGTGTGTAGGACTTTTAATTTGAAATAAATTGTTTAAAAAATCCCAAATCATTGACAATTAAGTTGGCAGTATTTTCTTTGTTTAGAATGGCATTATAAGTGATGCTGGTTCATCAAATAATGCTTTTGAGCCTGATGAAGATATTGAAGATCCAGAAGAACTTGATATTCCAACCAAGGAAATAGAGATTCAAGTGGACTGGAATTCTGAGATTCCAGTGAAAGTTAATGTTCCCAAAGTGCCCATCCACAGCCTTGTGCTCGATTGTGCAGCGGTATCTTTCTTGGATGTTGTTGGAGTGAGATCATTGCGAGTGGTAAGGTTCTACATGTTTTTGAACAACAGATTAGGAGCTTTGGCAATAATAAAAGCACATGGGTTTCCCAGTCTGGCAAAAGGGTGATTGATTGCATAGGCTCTGCACTATTTCTAGGGGAATGCTTTTGCAATAGAGTTTAATATTTTAAAGCACAGGTTATGGAGCCAGACCCCATAGTAGAGCCAAAATTCAACATGGGGTTGAATTTTGGCTCTACTATTTGCTGTAGTGTGACTATAGGCAAGTTGCTTAATTGGTCTGTACCTCAATTTCTTTACTGTAATATGAGGATAATAACAGTACCTATTTAATATGGTTTTCATGAGGATTAAATCTGCACATACATGGTTATGGTTTAGAACAGTATCTGGCATACGGTTACCCTTCAGAAAATATTAACATTTATTATGTTTTATTTTTCTGAGAGAATATAGGACATTGACAATGAAAAGGTGCAAGTTTATGTTAAGTATTATGTTTTTATTTGTTATGTAAACAGCAGCAGAATGAGGAATACCAAGTACATGGTATAACTGAAAAAGCCAGGCATTATTAAGAGGTTGGAGCAGGTAGCAGGTCAGGCATCTAGAAAGTGAAAGGATTGAGGAGCATGTAGGACAGGAACATTCATGATATCAGACACGAATTCATTCTTTCAGCAATAGACATGAAGTGCCTAATATATGGCAAGCACTCAGCCAGGCACAAGACACAAATGAAGAAGTAGCCATAGTCCCTATCCTCATGGGACCAAGCAGTCTAGAGGGAGGAAAACGTGAAGTAATCTTTTTGAAATTTATTTTAAGTATGTTTTATTGATTGTGCTATTAGTTGTCCCATTTTTTCTCCCCTTTATTCCCTTCCACCCAGCACATCCCCTCCCACCAGCATTCTTCCCAGCCTTAGTTCATGTCCATGGGTTATACATACAAGTTCTTTGGTTTCTTCATTTCATATACTATTTTTAACCTCCCCCTATTTTGTACCTACCATATATGTTTATTATTCCCTGTTCACCCCCATGTCCCTCCCCATCTCCTCTTTCCAGCCCTACTCCACTGATAACCCTCCATGTGATCTCCATTTTTGTGATTCTGTTCCTGTTCTAGTTGTTTGTTTAGTTTGTTTTTGTTTTTAAGGATTAAATTTATTTGTTTTTAGAAAGAAGGGAAAGGAGAAAGAGGGAGAGAAGCATCGATGTGTGAGAGAAACAATCAGTTGCCTCTCGCATGCCCCCATCTGGACTGCAACATAGGCATGTACCTTGACTGGGAATTGAACCAGTGACCTTTTGGCTGACAAGCCGATGCTCAATCCACTGAGCCACACCAGCCAGGGCATGTTATTTTTTATGGCTCAGTTGTTGATAGTTGTGAGTTTGTTGTTATTTTACTGTTCATATTTTTAATCATCTTCTTTTTCTCAGATAAGTCACTTTAACATTTCATATAATAAGGACTTGGTGTTATGAGCTACTTTAACTTGACCTTATCTGGGAAGCACTTTATCTGACCTTCCATTCTAAATGATAGCTTTGCTGGATAGAGTATTCTTGGATGTAGGTCCTTGCCTTTCATGACTTTGGATACTTCTGTCCAGCCCCTTCTAGAAGCCTGCAAGATTTCTTTTGAGAAAACAGGTGACAGTCTTATGGGAACTCCTTTGTGTAGGTAACTGTCTCCTTTTTTCTTGCTGCTTTTAAGATTCTTTCATTTTCAGTCTTGGGTAATGTAATTATGATGTGCCTTAGTATGTGTTTCCTTGGGTCAGCTTCTTTGGGACTCTCTGAGCTTCCAAAGAAGCTCCACATCAAAATGGGGACTCCATTTTGCAACCATACTCAACCAATTCTGTGAGCATACTGATTACCAACCAGTGTTTGGAGCTGTGCATCTTATAGGTTGGCTATCTCTTCATTGCTTAGTTCTATTTCTAGAGTTTTGATTTGTTCTTTCATTTGGGCCATATTTTTCTGTCTTGGTGCAGCTGATCCATTGTAAAGGCTGGAGCCTTAGGTATTTGCCAGGGTGGAGCAACCCACTTTGCTGTGCTGTGTTGCTGTATGTGGGGGAGGGGTCAGAGAGGGAACAATACCACTTGCTCATCTCTCCACTGGCTTTCAGTCACTTCCTCCATTACCCACAAGTAAATTGAGCCCTTCTGGTGCTGATTCCCGGGTGGGTTGGTTTGTGTACATTTTAGGACCCTGTGGGTCTCTCCAATGGACTATACTGTGAAGCTGGGAGTTTCTCCTGCCACTGCAACCCCACAGGTTTTAACACTCAGGGCTTTTGAGGCTTTATTTCCCCAAGCTGCAACCCTGGGTTGTACAGTCTGTCTCACTCCCCAGTAGTTCCTCCTGGTTTATCTGCCTGCAAATATGGGACAGCCAGCTGTTACCTTGCCACATGTCCTCTCCTCCCTGGATGCCTGTCTCCACCCCTCCTACCAGCCTGAATGAATGTTTCTTCTTTAACTCCTAGGTTGTTGGATTTCCATACAGTTTGATTTTTCTGGCAGTTCTGTTTATTTTATTTTTTAAATATGTTTGTTGTCCTTTTGATTGTGTGAGTAGGCAGTGTATCCACCTAGGCCTCTGACCTGGCTGGACATTAAGTAATCTTTTAAATAACAACTGTACTAAGTGCTCCAAAGCAGACAAACTGGGGTCTCAACTTGATTAGGAATGTTAAGTTTAAGTGAACCTTCCAGTAGGTAACAAGCAAGTTAGGCAGACAAGTAAGCAGGTTAAAGACACCAACAATCACTTGGACAATGATTAAAGTAAAATTTTTTAAAAAAAGAGACCAACAATCAGATATAATAATATGGAACTGACCCTCAGCTGAGGTTTAGCTTAGCTGGGGCTTCCTGGCTGCTTTGCGAGGGTAGAAAATCATTCCAGAATGCAGGTACTAGGCAGGTACAATAGAAAGTGATTATACTTGACAAAAGACAATGATACAATGGTGACAGGTTCTCTTCCAGTTCTCTTAGCAGACCTGGTCATTAGCTCATTTGAGAGCATTTTCTTGTTTTTCATTGTGCATTTCACTCTGGGCATTGGCTCAGATGTGTTGTAGATTGTGTTGGCCAAAGGTCTGGTGAATTACTTTTGGGAAGAGTATTGATATATTTCATGACAGAATATTTTTCACACTTAACAAATAATTGCTTTCAAATGCTATAATGACAATTGTGAAGAATTCAACTTTATGCTTGCATAGAGGTCATGATCTTCTCCCCAGAATTTCAAGTTCTATTTTATTATTTGCTGTAGGTCTTGCATCTTCATTTTTTAAATTAAACTTTTCATTTTGAGATAACTGTAGATTCCCATGAAGTTTTAAGAAATACAGAGAGATCCTCTGTGCCCCTTACCCAGTTTCTCCCAATGCTAACATCTTGCAAAACTATCATCCAAATTTACAATGAGGATACTAAGACTGATATAGTCAAAATACAGAGCCTTTTGTTTGTAGGTCAGTTTTTACATTCAGGATCTGGTGGCCACATGTCTACAGCTATATATTTTCCATTCAAAGATACAAATTCAGTGTTGTCTCTGATCTTCAGGGGCTGTATCAGGAAGCCTCCTGTGCTCCCTTTTTTTCTTCCTTCCACAAATATTTATTAGGCACCTTTGTGCTATCGAGCACTGTGCCACCGAGCACTGGATGTTGCCACCTCTTGAGATGGGAATGTCTTTTCATCCCTAATCATATCATCACTTCAGGTTGAAGACCTCTGTGGTTTTCCAATAATGAACTTTCCTCAAAGTACCAGTTAAGCATGAAAATACTTAAGTTCCTCCTGAGCAAGTAACTGAATGCTACTAAATTATGTGCAAGTCAAGTTACTCAAATTCTCTTTTTCAAATTTTTAGATTGTCAAAGAATTCCAAAGAATTGATGTAAATGTGTACTTTGCATCACTTCAAGGTAAATGCATATGTGTACATATCTATCTATAAGACTCTTCCCTAAGTCCTTTCTCCTATCTGGGAATATGGATACACCATGACCAGTGATATTTTTATTGTGATAAAGTGCATAATAATATTTGTTATTTGAGTCACATTCGAGTGGCATTTGAGTCAGTGGCATTAAGTATATTTACAATGTTGTGCAACCACCACAACTATCTCTCGCCAAAAATTTTCATCACCACAAACAGAACTCTACCCATTAAGCAATCCCACTAAGGGCATTTTTGTACCTAGGGAGATATTACTTCCAGTTGTGCCAGAGAGCTGGTCACGCATGGCAGTTGATCCTGCCAGTAGTGCCAGATCACCATGGGAGAATTGTCTTAGGGAGAGCAGAGCTGGAGATGACTTAGATTCCTTAAAACTACAGGATCCTCCAGGGTGTGATTCTGTGTCTATGTACAAGTGTATGCATGTGGGAGAATACTAATGCTTAGGTCAGGTTCTCTAGAACCAGAGGCTGAGTTAAGGACTCTTGCACAAGTGATTTATTGAGACCTGAAAAAAACACTGGCTCTCAGAAAAACTCATGAAGGAGTGAGGGGAGCAGGATAGGGCCTGGAAGAAGCTGGACAAAGATATGGTTGCAAAAGTCTACCTTAGCCTAATTTCACAGGGGCCACACAGCAGGAAAAACACCAGAGGGTGGTTATTCCTCCTGGAGGCAGCGGAGCAGGTCTTTTTACCCCCATATCAGTCCATCAGTGCTGCAGGTCACCCAAGGGTGGGGGTGTCAACCTCCCAGGCCTTTTCAGGTGACACAGTGTCCGTTGGCCCAGGAATGTTCTCCAGAGAAGGCCACAGCTGGAACCATTGGCAGCCAGACTCACATTAGCAGCTGGAGGACGGGGACTCTAGCAAAAGGGACCTGGTCAGGAACCAAGGCCATTTACTACAAGTTATGGTATAACCATGACGTGTGTTACTGGAAATGAAACTCAGAGTACAGCAGAGTCACATTTTGGAAACGAGAAAAGAATTAAAAGGAGGAGCCGCTAAACTTTAGTATTGGTTGATGTTACAAAATTATCTTTTCTTAGAAACTAACTAAACACTATTTCTTTCTTTTGAAGATCATGTAATCGAAAAGCTGGAGAAATGTGGTTTCTTCAATGATAACAGAAAGGACATATTTTTTCTGACTGTCCATGATGCTGTCCTCCATGTACAGCACCAGGTTAAATCCCAAGAAATTCAAGATTCCATTTTAGAAACGGTAACCATTTAATTTTTCTACCTATGTGTCTTTCTTGAACTATCATTATTTCTGTAAATGGCAGAAGTTCCATGAATTTAGGTTTAAATTCCATTCTAGTGGGATGTCAAACCAGTGGTTAACTTCTCAGAGCCTAAGTTTTCCCATCAGTAAAATGGAAGTGAAAACAATTACTTTGCTGGGTAGATATGAAGACTAAATATGATAGTTTATACGAAAGCACCTGGGACTACCTAGTATTCAATACATAATAGTTCTATCACATGTAGGTTTACTAATAAAAGTAGGCTTTAGTTATACTGCCTTTTTAGAATATAGGTACTGAAAATTTCAGGTCTTCTGGGATTTGTATCTACAAATCCAGTTTAAATTCTCAGTAATCTAGAAACTCTTTATTATAAATGTCAAAGGTCATGAGTGATCATTGAAAAAGAAAAAAATTAAAAGCCATGAATTAGCCAGTACTTGGTTATCTCCCACAAAATAGAACAGAGCCTGATTTCCTATGGTACTCTTTATTTTGTTAGTTCCCTTGTCAGATGCCTGGGAGTGCTGAGCTTTCTGGTCTGGGTATGGGTCTGGGCCTACTGGTGGGCCTGGTATAAGAATCTCTTCTCTCATGGACCCTGCCACAGAGGATTCAGGAAACCAAAATAATACCTATAAAAATAACAATAATTATTCCAGTGACCCAATCTACTCTACTTTAAATTGCTTCTGTCCCACCCACACCCCCCACCCGCCAAATTAGGATAGATTCTTATTGTGAACTGGAAGTTAATGTCTGAAGTAAAACTAATTTAAAAAACAATAGCGTATTATTCTTTTAAGCTATTGTTAGTGGAGAGATTGCTCAGCTTAATGCTCTGGGAGAAACATAGGGGTTCTAAATACCAAGATCTGGATCTGAAATACAAAAAGGAAAGTAGTAAAACCACAAATCTACAGGGGGGGGGGGGAAGCTACATGCAAGCAAAATGCTCGTCTTTAAAAACTCATAAAACTTTTTCTATGTAACTTAAAATTCTCTAACTTACAGTTAACAACAAAACAGGATCTTATATAAAGTATCTTAAAAAGGCCTCTCATTAAAAGTAAAATAGAACCAAAGTGTCAACTTCTTTCTCAATGTGAAAACAGTTATTTTGTTTGTTTACACCTTGCTTTGATCCAAGATCTCAGATCCCACAAACGTCACAAAACCCACTGATGATAATGCCCACTACCCACCAATGCCCCTACCAGCATTAGACGCAACACTGTTTGCAGTCAGGGAGGCATTGTAGTGCCTTGGATGGATTTTTTCACCCTGAACAAATGTCAGACTGAGTATAACTGAGTGCTTGTACTATATACTTACTGGTTCACTGGATAGTGGGTTGAGCACTAGGGGTGGCCTCTCAGATCAGTAGCCTTAAGCTTCTGCATACCCTCAGTTATCTAGCACAAAGACCTGCATACGGTGGGTATGTAGTAAACAATGATAAATCTTGCCTGTGGTACTTTCCTTTTCTTCAGGAAGGGTAACACATGTTATGGATGTTGTGGATGCAGTGATATGACCATTACAAGGCTATCCCAGGACTGTCCCAATATGTAGTTACACATATCCTTTTCCTCTCATTATGTTTGACCATCTGCACAGGGCCTGGCATCTAATTCATTTCCATGCTAGCAAAGAGATCGGATTATTTATTTGTGAGATGAAAAATAGCTGAAAAGCTCTTTGAAATGTCACTCTTATCTTGATATACATTTGGAGTTCCTTTGGGAATATCCTTCTTTATGCATCAGATAAAGCCCAAACTGGTATTGGTCTCCTCTGTTATTGATTTATTGCTAAAATGCAGAACTTTCTTGAAAAACCATCTTTGTTCATAGCTATTGATTTCATCTCCAACAAAATCAATACCCAACCAGTCTAACTTGTGACTGGCTGTCACCATCAGTCACGAGCCCACTCAGTGCATGCTCTGAGTGCTCTCAGTCTAGCCTTTGAAGCAAAGACACTCTGACTGCTGCATCATTCAGGCAGGCAGGGTGACTGCTTCAGAGGCATGCCCTTCAGAGGCTAGGAAAGGGAGTTGAAAAGGAGGTTAGCGATGGAAAACTGTGGCAGTTCACACTTGAATGTGAGAAAAGGGGTATAGGGAAGATTCTAAGTGAGAAATACAAAAGGACAAGGAAGCTGGAACAGAGTTTGAAGTGTGTAGATTATAATATGAGAAGCACCACAGTGCTTCGAGTAATTTTCAGTGGTTTATCAGGTGGATTGTTGCTATAATATTTTCAGCAAATATTCTCTGTGTTCTCTTTGTCGAGATCTCCCTCATTCAAGACCATAAAGATCCTCTTGAATTAATGGAAACAGAGCTGACTGAAGAAGAACTTAATGTTGAGGATGAGGTATGAGCATTATTTCCTTTCAAATAAAATAATTTAGATGAAATCTTGAGTAAATAGAATAATACATGTAATAACTATGTCTGATACAAACTATTCAGAAAAAATAATTTAAAAAAATACCCAAAGGATGGTATAATAGAATGAGGAAAATGGAAAAAAAGAATTCCCCCTTCAAGACAATAAGAACTTGGGAACCTTCTGGCCCAGGCTTACAGGATGATCCATGACCAGAAGCAGCCAACACTCTGGTCCTGGTTTTTGGTCTAAGCCTCCGCATACTTTTTCTTCCAGAGACCTAAGAAACAGAGGAAAGGTGATTAGAGGAAATTTCTAATCCAGAAGTTTCATAAGTTTCAGAAACAGTCTGTGTGCAACAAGAACCTCATGACTTTCTTCACCTGACTGATAATGGCTTAGAAAAGACTGACTTTATGTATTTCTGATGCTCTTGGGGGCATAAGTCAATTCCTAGGAAACTTGACTGAAACTTGTAGTAATTTGGATAAACTTTGTGGCTCCACTGAGTAAAATGAGACTAACAAAAGAAGATTGCAGAATTTTAAAGTTGGAAGATGTTTGAGAAATCAGGTAGTCCCACACCTTAGACCATGCAGAAATCCCTCATACACCATGTCTAAGGATGTTCACTCAGGTTTTGTGTGAATGTTTCTAGACATTGGCAGCTAGGAGCTTTTCCAGGGAGCTTGTTGCATGCTTGAAAGTGTCCAAATGTTACTTATGCTTACAATATTATATTTGGCCTTTCTCTAATACCTGGTGATTGAGCTCTCTCTTTCTAGCAATACAAGCCCTCCACTAAACAGCCCTTAAATATTTGGGAGTATCTCTCAGGTCTCCACCAAACTACTCCAGGTGGGACTCCTCCCTTTATCATTCCTTGCAGATACTAAATTTGTCAATGCTCATCTGCCTAAGAAGGGGACGCAAAGCCTTGGACTGGGTCAGACCAGCATGAAGATTACACAACCGCGACCTACCTGGATCTCATAAAGATATTTCTATTACTATAACTTAAAAATGTGTTTATAGTAGCTACATCAAAATCTATGCTTCTATTGCAGCTAAGAGACTTGGCATTTTTACACAAATTGTCATCCAGCTGGGTTCTCCATTTATATTTATGTAACTGATTTTTGACTTCTAATGCAGGACCACACATTTCTGATAAATTACATCTTGTTTGTTCCTATTGACATCCTCTTGAAATCTGAATCTATCATCCAGCATAATAGTTATGCACCCCCACTGGTATCATATGTAAATCTGATAAACATGCCTTCTCTGCCTTATTCCAGGTCCTGATAAAAATGTTGAAAAGCATATATTCAAAGCCCTGTGGTAAAATCAGATAGTGAGGATGACAGGAGAGAAGACTTTTGTGGAGGAAATACACTGCTACAATGAAATCTGAGGTTCTGCGTCTTAGCCCATCAGCTTAGTGAGCCCAGGAACACCATCACTGAGCTGTGTAGTACTTTATGACTATGGATATTGGGCCAATTCAATTGAGTACAAACTCATACATCAAAATTGGGACCTAAGAAACTGCCATTATATAGAAGTATTTTTGATTGCTACATAAAAAGAGTATTCAGGTACGATTCCTAGAGATAATGAGGCAGTACAGCAGTATGATTTTAAGGACATGGACTTTAGAACTGGATAGATTTGAGTGCAAACCATGATTCTGCTACTTAATGGCTGTGTAGCCCAGGGAAAATTATTTACTCTGTCTTAATGTAAAATAAAGATAATAATACATCAAAAAGTTGTGAAAATTAAAGGATGGATAGTAAGTACTCAATAAGTAGTAATAGCCATTTTTAAATAAATCAAATGAAAGTATGATGAGTTACAGTGAACTTCTAGCCAAGTAGGAGGCACAGGTAGATACACATTGCTTCCTTGAAAAAACAGAAGAACAACAACAAATTTAAAAACAAAAGACATCCAAAACTACCAGAAAACTGAACTGTATGGAAGTCCGACAACCAAGGAGTTAAAGAAGAAATATTCATTCAGGTTGGTAGGAGAGGTGGAGATGGGCACCCTAGGTGGAAAGGACATGCAGCAAGGCGACATACCAGGCAGTCCCACATTTCTGTGCCGATAAGTTGAGAGGAACAACTGGGAAGCAAGGCAGACAACACAACTGAGGGTTCCAGTGTGGGAAACTAAAGCCTCAAAACCTCTGTAAAAACCTGTGGGGGTTTGGCAGCAGGAGAAACTCCCAGTCTCACTGAAGAGTTTGTTGGAGAGATCCACAGGGTCCTAGAACGTACAAAGATCCACCCACCCTGGAATCAGCACCAGAAGAGCCCAATTTGCTTGTGGGTAGTGGAGGAAGTGACTGAAAGCTGCTGAGAGCTGAGCAAGTAGCACATTCCCTCTCAGACCCCTTCCCCACATACAGTGCCACAACCCAGCAAAGTGGGTTGCCCCACTCTGGTGAATACCTAAGTCTCTGCCCCTTAACAGGTGTGCTGAGATAAAAATGATAGAACAGATCAAAGCTCCAAAAATAGAACTAACCTGAGGAGACAGACAGCCTATCAGATGCAGAGTTCAAAACACTGGTAATCAGGATGGTCACAGGAATAGTTGAGTCTGGTCGCACAATGGAGGAAGAAGTAAAGGCTGTGCAAGTGAAATAAAGCAAAATACACAGGGAACCAGCGGTGAAGGGAAGGAAACCGGGACTCAAATCAATGACTTGGAACAAAACCAAAGAAATAAACATTCAACTGAAACAGAATGAAGAAACAAGAATTCAAAAAAAATGAGGGGCTTAGGAACCTCCAGGACAACTTTAAATGTTCCAACATCTGAATCATAAGGGTACCAGAAGGAGAAGAGGAAGAGCAAGAAATTGGAAACTTATTTGAAAAAATAATGAAGGAGAACTTCCCTAATCTGGCAAAGGAAATAGACTTTCAGGAAGTCCAGGAAGCTCAGAGAGTCCCAAAGAGGTTGGACCCAAGGAAGCACACACCAAGGCACATCATAATTAAATTGTCCAAGATTAAAGACAAGGAGATAATCTTAAAAGCAACAAGGGAAAAGAAGAGAGTTTCCATAAGGAGTTTACATAAGACTATCAGCTGATTTCTCAAAAGAAACCTTACAGATAAGAAGGGGCTGGAAAGAAGTATTCAAAGTCCTGAAAGGCAAGGACCTACATCCAAGAATACTCTATCCAGCAAAGCTATCATTTAGAATGGAAGGTCAGATAAAGTGCTTCCCAGATAAGGTCAAGTTAAAAGAGTTCATCATCACCCAGCCCTTATTATGTGAAACGTTAAAGGGACTTATTTGAGAAAAAGAAGATGATAAAAAATATGAACAGTAAAATGACAACAAACTCACAACTATCAACAACTGATACAAACAAAAACAAAAACAAACTAAGCAAACTAGAACAGGAACAGAATCACAGAAATGGGGATCACATGGAGGGTTATCAGCAGGGAGCAGGTGAGGGGAGGATAAGGGAAAAGGTACAGGGAATAAGAAGCATAATCAGTAGGTACCAAATAGGGGAATGTTAAGAATAATATGGGAAATGGAGAAGCCAAAGAACTTATGTATGACCCATGGACATGAACAATGGCAGGCAGAATGATGGTGAGAGGGGGGTGCACAGCCAAGGGGGATAAAGGGGAGAAAAAAGTCGGACAACTGTAATAGCATATTCAATAAAATATACTTAATAAAGTATGAGTTACAAAATTTTTACCCATCATAATAAATTATGATATGTACCTGAGATAGTTCAATGTAAGCAATATATGTAAAAAGACTTGAGATTTCATTTTGTTTCCTCTTTGCTCCCATAGGCCATGCGCAGACTTGCTGCCTGAAAGTGAGCTCAGGAGGCGGCTATAAGCAAGGACTGCAGGACTGCCGAATTTCACCGGCAATGTAAATTCTATGCAAGCACTTTCTGCACTGACTGTTTCTCTGGACTTGAAACACTCATTATTTTTCTGTTAGAATTTTAAAAACACTTTGATTTTTCAATTTATTAGCCATTAAAAAAGAGGCACTTAAGATTGTTTCTAGGCTTTATTATAAAATAAATAGCTTACCTCTAAACTGTGCAAAATGGTGAGAATTATCCTGGCGATCTAGTGGTGTCTAGGATCTGTTCACGTTGTGCTGCTGTACCTCCCTGACATATTTGCCAACAAAGTTCATGTGGGCATGGGGTCCCCTGCTCAGTCAGGGCAGGTGTGGCCCCACCGCCTCTGTGGCCAGTTGAGTCACGAATGATTATCATAAAAAAGATCTATTTTTGACTGGCCTGGATACCCACGGGCTGTGCTGATCACAGTGTAAGGGCACACTGAGTAAATGCTGAAATATAATTGTTAATGCATTTATCAGTAAAAGCCTTCAAAAATCATTTTTGGTCAATACATCAAAAATGTTTTTTAAATGCAAATTTGGTTAATACTCAATGATGAATGTTATGTTGACCACATACTTAACGAGAATTCAGAATTGAGATGGTTCACTTCTAAACTACAGAACTAGGCTGATACATTTTTAAAACATTGAGTTAGAGAGATGAAGCACTATTATTATGGTTTATAAATTAATTTTTTGATATGATAACCATGGATCACAATTAAGATCAAATAAAAATATAAGAAAGACTATATCTAGCTTAAAATGCAATTTTAACTTAGTTCATAGAAATAATCATTAGGTAGAGTATGTAGCGGTATGGTCTATTTAAAATCTAACACAAAAAAATGTGTTATTTTGAACAAAAAACAATTTTGATGTTTATAAGACTGTGGTGATTAAAACAAGTTTATGTTTTTCTCTAAAATGTAGCAGTATGTAAAGTAAATGATATTTAACTAAATTCTGACCATCTTTTAAAAAATCTAAAAAGTTTTCAACCTGGATATAAATATATATTTAAGATGAGTTTTTAAAGACAAAATATTCTACAACTGAATAGCAACAACAACAAAAAAATAGATTGGAATATACACATTGAAAACACATAGGTTTTTGAAAATGTATATTTTAAGCGAGAACATGTTTAAATTTTTTAGTTTTACTTAATCTTTTCTGACCATCAACAATTTTGTAGGTATTATATAAAATATAGAGGCTGTGGCTCTGTGGACTATTTCCATATAATTCACACTGGAATGAATGAAGTTGTGCTTTATTTCTAGAGAAAAATAAACACACAAGTCCCCAACTAAGTTAATGTCTTGCGTGGTTGAGATAATTATATTACACCTTTGGCACAATTGTGTGAAATTCCCAAATGTGTTTGGTTAGCCAAAGGCAGCATATCTGGTCTCTGTTTCTAATTGAATACAATGAGAAAGAAGATGTCTAATTCTGAAGGAATATCATCAGTGATAATATCAAATTGGTAACTAAAAGAATCATTATCACCACCCCCTCATTTTGCCCATTGGAATTTCAGGTGAGTTGTAATGGACTGTGATGTTACAATATTCTTTCTTCTCATGGATTATTCTGTCTTTAACTGATTTAGAACAGATTTCTCCCTGTGTTGGGTATAGTATAACCAGGGTTATAAGATTATCTCATTTTCACAGTGATACCTGCTTATACTGGCAACAAATCATATCAATAAAGAGTAAGTATAGTAGTCTTGCAGAAAATGGATGAATACCTCTGTTCAATAGAGGAAATATGCACTGATTTTTTTTTATTAGTTGAAGGAAAGTTACCCTTTATAATAAGGCTAGAATTTTGTGAAATCCTGGTTCCATTTGTGACTATATAAGACCAGTCTATTTGGCTAGTTTCCCAAACACACTCTAGGAATACTGGCTCTTTTATACATTTTTTAAATAATAAGCACATTTTAATCCTGTATCGCCAATGAAAATTTACTTGAAATTAAAATTGCCTTATGTTATGTTTTAACCTATATAAGATTCCAGTGTTGTATGTGACTTTCAATAAGTAAAAATATCAAATCATGTACATTCGGAAATAATTACAAATATATTTTATTAAATGTAAAGTCACCTTTTAAAATACTCTGTAGTGTCCTTTCTGAGCAAAACTATTAATTATAATTAAAAATGCTACATTTTAAGTTTGACATTACTCTTATCACTCATTAGTTTGATGTATTTTTTTAAAGTTCTACTTCCATTTTGTGTGTGTGCAATTACTTTTTGTAAAAACTTGGTACAATAAACAATGTTACAAATATTTCAGTTAAATCTTGTAGTTTTTATGCAAATATTTCCAGCTCATTGTGTGGGATGATTTTCATTTTTTTTTAAGGAAACTTTTTGTGCTGGTACAACAGATGTATTAAAAAGATACAAAGCATAGTTTTCTACTTGAAGAATTCTCACAAAACAAGCACACCAGTATTAAAGAGCACCCACACCAATAAGCAGAGCATAACCAGCATCCCAGAAGCCCTCAGCTAATTACTGTCCTGATTTCCAACACATGTTTTTTGAACTTCATATAAATGACATCAAACAAGATTATTTCTTTTTTTCCCATCTCTTTTTTTTTCTTTTAATCCTCACCTAAGGGTATATTCATTGATGAGAGGGAAAGGGAGAGGTAGAGGGTGAGGGAGAGAGAGAGAGGGAGGGAGGGAGGGAGAGAGGGAGAGAGGGGGGAGGGAAACAGACAGAAACATTAATGTGAGAAAGAAACATCGATCGGTTGCCTCCTCTACATACTCTGATCAGGGATCACGCTTGTAACACAGGTGTGTGCCTTGACCAGGGATCGAACCTGCAACCTTTTGGTGTGTAGGATGATGCTCCAACCAACTGAGCCACCTGGTCAGGGCTTGTATATATGTCTCTTTTTTAAGTCAACATCACAATTGTGAGATTCATCCATGTTAATGTTATTGCATACAACAATCATTTTAAATTTTTCACTGCTGTATAGTATTCTACCACCTGAATTTACCATCACTTATTTACCTATACTACTGTTGGTGGATGGTTGTGTTGTTTGTAGTTATTGCCTTTCATGAATAATGCTGCTATGGACATTCTTGTTCATTTTATTTTTGGTGAATATAGGCACACAATTCAGTAAGGTATATATACCTGGGAATGGAGTTGCTGGGGTCACATACATGGGTTCTGCTTCTGTAGATACTGCAGTACACATCTAGTACCCCCAGCAGAATTTTATCCAAAGTGATCACACCAATTTATCCTTTTTTTTTTAATGTGAGTTCCTGTCGCTGCACATTTTTGCCAACACTGGGTCTGTACGTCTTTCTCATTTGAGCTTTTCTTGTGGGTGTGTAGCAGTATTTAACTTGCATGTCTCTGCTGACTAAAGAAGTTAAACACCTTCTCAGGTGTTTAAATCCTTTATTATCCTCTAATAATGTTTATTATCATTTAAATCCTTGTGTGAATCCTCTTCCCAAGTCATTTGCCTGTTTTTCTTATTGGTCGTCTGCCATTTTCTAATTGCCATGTAAAGGTTTATATAGTAAGGACACAAATTCTTTGTTGAAAATATGTCTTGTAAATATTCTATGGATTGCTTTTTCACCCTTTTATTTATGTCTTTTGATGAACAGAAGTTCTTAATTTTAATGTAACAGAATTTATCATTTTTCCCTTAATGGTTAGCCTCTTTTTTTTTTTTCTTTTGGTATCTAGTTTGGGTTTTTTTTAAGCTTTGTTTTACCTCTCCCATTTAGATATACAAGATGTCTAGAGTTAATTTGTGTGTGATGTGAAGCAAGGAGTGAAGATACATATTTTTTTTCCAAAAAGACTT
Organism: Tonatia bakeri; assembly: GCA_004024845.1. Taxonomy (NCBI): domain Eukaryota; kingdom Metazoa; phylum Chordata; class Mammalia; order Chiroptera; family Phyllostomidae; genus Tonatia; species Tonatia bakeri. The sequence goes on along the minus strand of PVIA01012138.1, from coordinate 16,175 downwards.
ACCCCATCGACCCAGCACCTCTCGATAAATGCACAGCCTTTCTTCAACACAGCGTCACTTCCGGCTGACTGCAAAGTTCTGCGTCTGCTTCTGGGTTCCACTGTTTCCTTGGTCTATTCTTCTGTCCTTCCACCAACACTGGAACTGTCTTGATGAGGACAGGTTGTCAGTAGGTCTAGATATTTGGAAGTATAATTACTCCAGTTTGTTCTTTTCTCACTGTATTTATGCTTAGCTATCTTCATTTCCATATACATTTTAAAATAGCCTATCAATTATTGACAAATATTATTCTTAATATATTTTCTAGAATTAGCAAACATTTTCATCCAACCAATAACTCTCAAAAAATTAAATTATGCTTTACATTAAATGAAATATATGTTGAAAACCACATGAATTAATTATGGTTATGTTTTATTAGATGATATAAAATACAAAAACAATTTGAGTTTTGTATTTGTTTTAAGTTAGAAATACAAATTTCAACTCATGTGCCTTAAAAACTTACATAGTAGACTCCTGGGTTGAAGCCAAGTGTCTAATTGGATTTGAGATGTGTCTGAGCACTGCCACTGACAGGGAAGGCTAAAAAGAAGTCTGTTTAATGACTGAGGAGCCTCCTGGGAGAGAGGCAATTCATTCCAAAGCAAGAAGGGTCAGACTAAAGAGCTGAGCCAGTACCAGGGCTTAGCTGCTAGTGCACAATTGAGTTTGGGGGTAACATAGGGCCTGTCAAGCTGGGATATGTTCTAGAACCAGATGCATAAACTCATGTTTGGGTTCTATGAAAAAAGGGAGTTGCAATTCAAAGGAGCTGCTTTACTGAGATCTCTATAAAAGGATGGGGTACATGCAATGTTCTTGGCAACCACCATAACAAATAACTGCCAAGTTAAAGGAAGACATGCTGCCCTGGTCTTCCGGCACATCTATAGCTCTGGACACCCCAGGTTTTAATGATGATGCCCTGCAATAGTGCATGGAGGAGAGCAGTCCTTGGTAGAATGGACTTGCTCATGAATACATGTGAGACACTTTTTGGAACTTTTGGAAACATTTGAGGGGTCATCTATCTGAAACTTAAACCTATGCAAACAGATAAGGTGAGAGTCTATAAAGCATCCATCATGCAAACAATGTGACAATGTAACAAAGGCCATATTAACTTTAATCATATAAACTTCTGTGTCATTAAAAAAGCCATAAAATGACAAATAGAGACAGAAAAAATGAAAATAATGAGAAGGGCCAAAGGGGGAAACAAGACAGACAAAAAATGAAAAGGTGAAAAAAACACTGATGGCATTAGGGAAGGAAAAGAAATAAAAAGGGGGAATTTACTGAAGAAACAGAAAAAAGGAAGGCTAAAATAAAAGGTGAAGAGAAGAAGAGAGAAGAGCTTCATGAAGGCCTGTGGTGGGTGTTAACATGATACGATTTCTGCCCAGTGCTCGGAAAGTCAAAGTGAAGAAATTCAATGAAGCGCGGGTAAAAGATGGGAGTGACTATGACTCTCTTAAGGTAGCCAAATGCCTCGTCATCTAATTAGTGATGTGCATGAATGCATGAATGAGATTCCCACTGCTGTTATCCAGCAAAACCACAGACAAGGCAACAGGTCTGACAGATCATCAGGGAAAGAAGATCCTGTTGAGCTTGACTTTAGTCTGGCATGGTGAAAAGACTGGAGACGTGTAGAAAATGGGAGGCCCTAGGTACCCTGCCCTCCCCCAAAGGGGGTGGGGTTAGGCCCACCAGCCTTGCAATCTATAGATTCAATGCAATTCCTATCAAAATATCAATGATGTATTTCACAGAACTAGATCAAATATCTCAGAAATTTATATGGCACTACAAAAGGCCCCAAATAGCAACAGCAATCTTGAGAAAGAACAAAGTTGGAAGAATCACACTACCTAATATCAAACTATACTACAATAGAAGGCCATAGTAATCAAAACAGCATGGTACTGGCCTAAAAACAGACACATAGATCAATGGAACAGAAGAGAGAGCCCAGAAATAAACTCACACCTTTATAGTCAATTAATATTTGACAGAAGAAGCAAGCACATACAATGGGCTAAAGATAGTTTATTCAATACACAGTGTTGGGAAAATTGGACCAAAAACTGAAAATAGACCATCTTCTTACTCCACACACAAAAATAAATTCAAAGTGGATTAAAGACTGTCATTTTAAACCCAAACCCATCAAATTCTGAGAAGAAAACATAGACACTAAAATCTTGGACATTGCTCATAGCAATATTTTCTCTGATATATCTCCTCAGGCAAGGGAAACAAAAGAAAAAAATAAATGGAACTATGTCAAACAAAAAGTTTTGCACAGCAAAGGAAATCAGCAACAAAATGAAAAGACAACCCACTGAATGGGAGGACATGTTCACTGATACATTTGATAAGGGGTTAATAGCCAAAATTTATAAAGAACTTATAAAACTCAACACCAAAAAAGAAAACAATCCAATCAAAAATGAGCAAAGGACCTGAACAGACACTTCTCCAAAGAGAACATAGAGATGGCCAAAAGACATATGAAAAGATACTCAACATCATTAATCATCAGGGAAATGTGAATTAAAACCACAATAAGATATCACTTCATACTGGCTATCATCAATAAATCAACAAATAACAAGTGCTGGTGAGGATGTGGAGAAAGGGGAACCCTTTTGCAGTGTTGATGGGAATGCAGATTGTGCAGCCACTGTGGAAAGCAGTATGGTAATACCTTAAAAAATTAAAAATGGGGCTGCCTTATGACCCAGCAATTCCACTTCTGGAAAATTTATCCAAAGAAACTTGAAACACTAACTTGAAAGAACATAAGCACCCTAGTTCACTGCAGCATTATTTACAATCTCCAAGATATAAACACAACCCAAGTGTCCATCAGTAGATGAGGGGATAAAATGACTATGGGATATTTACACAATGAGATACTAATCAGCCATAAAAAAGAAGAAAATTTTACCCTTTGTGACAGCCTGGAGATGGGTGGGCCTGGAGAACATTATGCTAAGTGAAATAAGCCAGTCAGAGAGAGACAAATTGTCAGAGAAAGACACACTATGATTTCACTCATATGTAGAATTTAATAAACAAACTGAACTAACAGCGGAATAGAGACAGACTCATAGATGGAAAGCAGGCTGACAGCTCTGGGTTGGCAGTGGGGGTTAGGGCGTGGAGGGATTGAGCAAAAAGGAAAAAAGGGCTCATGGACATGCGCAACAGTGTCGGGGGGCAGTGGTATAGGGGAAAAATGGTAATGGAAAAATACAATAAAATATATGAAAAAATAAAAAATTAAAAACTAAAAGAAGAAGAAGAAAGAAGAAATCAGGAAGACATAGAAAGGAATGATAAAGAAAGAGACTTTGGTAATGGGCAAAGAAAAGTCAAATGGAGGATTAATTTCAATACAATAGTGTCATTTAAGAGCTCAGAGAATTTAGCAACACTCCTTCCACACACAATTCTACCACCTCCGTGGTCTCCCCTCCCCTGGCCCTATTTCCTTCCCAGATTCACAGGAACTTATCATCAGCTAGAATGCTCTAAAATTCACTGATTACCATTTATTTTCTTTCCCAGCCTCCTCCCCTATGTTAGAACATAAGCCTCTCCAGGGTAGGGTTCTGTGTTTCATTCCTGCACATATGCTAGGTACCAGAAAAGTGAAGTGTCAGGCACACGGTAGGTGCTTAATAAATATTGTTGAAAGACCAAATTAAGCTGCAGTGATGCTGAATAAGGCCAACAGAGTGAACAGCAGGCATCTGAACATATAAGACATTCAGAGTTTCCTGGCGTTTCAGGTCTATTCTACTTCCCCCAGACTCTATTCATTTTGAGTGTGCTGACTGAGGTAGGCTACTTCATTCTTTTCTTCAGGGACCCTTTGGACCTGGACATACAGAAACTGTTTTTGAACAGGATCTTCTAGCTTCAAGGCTATCTCCAATGCTCTCTTTTATATCTTAGAACAAGTACTCGTGTGTTCTAAGTCCCTCCTTTCTTAAAAACTTTATCTTTTGAAATATATATTCACAGGAATTTACAAAGAACTGTATGACAAGATTCCCACATACCCTTCACCCAGCCTCCCCCAATGTTAACATCTGGCATAACTACAGAGCAACATAAAACTCAAGAAACTGGCATTACTACAAACCATAGATATTATTCATATTTCACCAGTTACACATACACTCATTTGTGTGTGTGTCTCTATGCAACTTTCTCCCAAGTACTGCTTCCCAAGTATGTAAACACCAACACAATCAAGATGCTTACCTTACCATCAACACAAGACTCTTTCTGAGGGTCCTCTGGAAAAAGCACCGCAGGAGTGGATCTAGACTCCGGCTGGAGCTGGAGGCACAGCTGTCACACACTTCCTACACCCGGGGTAAGTCAGCCGCCTGATACTCTGTCTTGAGCGTGTTTGTGATGTCCTCTACTTCTACCCGTTACTCACCCACGCTTGGAGGAGCTCTGGGCCACACAGGAGAGGCGTTTGAAGGTCACACTTTAGAGCAAAGAATAGCACGAATGCTTGACCAACCAGCCTGTAAGTTGGCAGAGATTCTTCAGAGGGGAGACAAGTTATGGCTCTTGTCTTACTTCAGGCTGCTATAACACATTACCATAGACTGAGGGGCTGAAACCACAAACATTTCTCTCTCACAGTTCTTGAGGTAAGAAGTCTGAAATCAGTGTGCCAGCATGGTCAGGTTCACGGCGACTGCCCTCTTCCCGGTTTAGAGAGGGTTCCGTTATTGCTGTGTCCTCACATAACCAGCTGGCTCTCTGACCTCTTCTTGCAACAGCACTGATCCCATTGTGAGGGCTCTACTCTCCTGACCTAACCACCCCCACAGGCCCCCACCTCCAAAACCTTCACTTTGGGATTATGATTGTAACATATACATTTGGTGGGAGGACACATTTGATTCACTGCTGCTTTCTTCACGAACTAGGTGGCACTGCTGCAGACTGGAGGACAGATTTTGAGTTCTGCAGGTTGATCAAAGTAGCCAGTCTTAACCCTTCCAGGTGAATTATTTCCCAGCTCATGGATTTGTGGTAAATCTAGCACATCAGGATCCTTCAACCTATTCCCCCAAACCTATACCACGTACAGGAGGCCTGGTCATCCTTCTCTACCCTGGTACAGAAGTATTCAGGTGAATAGGAGAGGTCTGGGCCATTCAGACATACTTGTGAGGTCATGACCTTTCTCTGGTAAGCTCCCAGTTAAGTGTGTAAGGGAAGGGAGTGGTGAGAAATGAGGCTGGGAGGTGGACTGGAACCCGATTATGTAGGGTCTTGTGAGCCACATTAAGGATATTGGATTTTATCCTCTATTCTGGAAAGAGATAAGGGCAAAATGGCTGGGTTACATTACTTAGCTAATCCACTCAGCTGACCTGGATACCTAGAAATAATTCAGAAGGTGCAATTAAAGTAGAAATGAATGAAGCTTTTGTTGTTTAGTTTCCAGAGAGAGTAACAGATGGATGCAGACAAACTGGCTTTTGTGATTTACAAATAACAAGCTTGTTCCGTAGATGTGGTTTTATTTCCCTAGTTTATCCTTTTAAAGGCAATTTTAATATTCTATTATCTATAATGATGATGAGGCATTACTTTTATAATTAGGAAAACATGTGCCATATTAAAGTACTTAGGGCAGAAACAGATACTGATATGAGATTGTGGAGTTAATATTTCCATATGAACAGGTTGCTGTTTCTGTATAAGAGTCATTGTCTCCTCCGGTTTTACTTGCTTGTAAAACAAAAAGAATTTTTGGTCCTGAAAACAAAGGAAGAAGTGATTGCTTAGTATTTCTGTTTAAACCAGTTATTAAATGTCTGTGACAAAATACAAGGTCTGGCAGAGGAAAGCTCTGTGCTTGCTGCCACTTTCTCCCAAAAGAATTCGAGGTCTTGAATTCTTTGGGAGTGACCACCCATTTTTCTCCCCGCCACCCCAACTCTCTCTACGTTGACTGGCTGGCCTCAACAGACGCACAGTTAGCTACGCAGTATGAAGAAGCTCAGGACAGAAATCTGTGCTTGGGGAGAAACAATACGAAGGCCAAATTGCTTGCTTAAATAGTTGAGGCTAGTTCCTCTTTTTAGTATCTGTCCTCCCAGGACTCTCGTTTTCTATCAGTTTCTCATTCATTCATTCATCCATTCATTCAGTGTTAACTGTGCACCTATTTTGTGATCGGCACAGAACTGGGAGCTGGGTATACAGTGTGGTAAACAAAGCATATACCACAGACAATAGACAATCTCTGTTCTCATGAAACTTATGGTCCAACACGGGAGATGGCCACCAAACACCCTAATGACTACATGATGACTGCTTGCGGTAGGAGCTTCAAGGCGACCGCGGAGGGCCGTCTGTTACAGAGAACAGCAGGGGAGAAAAGGCTATGCACTGTCTGAGGAAGTCATTTAAGAAAAGAATTAGCATGCACAGACCTAGGGGGAAACTGTCCAAGCAGAGGGAACAGTGTAGGTAAAAGCCCATAGACAAGAAAGATTTCAACTGAGGAGGCAGTTGTCTGGAATTGAAAGGCCAGCAGGATGGGGGTGGCTGCCAACACAGGTTTCTAAAATTCAAGAGTTTGTAATGGGAAGGTGTTGAAAGACTTTAAACTGGGAAAAACATGGCCAGTGTTGTGTTTTTGGAAGATTACTCTCAGAGATTCCTAGATTTGCTTGTTTCTATGTGCAGAGTGGCTCTCGATGGACACACAAGAATCTGGTCATTTGGGCTGCCTCCAGGAAGAGAACCGGGTGGCCAGGGGATAGGCAGGAGGAAGAAATTCTACTGCAGACCCTTTATGAACTTGATTTTGAAGCTATTATATATATCCTAAGACTGGAAGCAGGAACAAGAAGAAGGCTATTGCAGATGTCCAGGATAAATACTTAGGAAAACCTAGTGATCAGATGGGCATGAACAAGAAGAAGGAATTAAGATGATCCCTGTTTTTGGACTCAGGATTGAGCAACTAAGTGGATGGTGATGAGAACTGAAATTGGTGACAGTTGAAGAGGGACTGTTTGGGGGCATTGGAAGCTTCAGAATTTTTATTTAATTGAGGCATAGAGGTGGCCAACTCATCGGCAGTGGGAGCCGTAAGAGGTCGGTCTTCAATACGCATTTCATGGCATTTCTATCAGCCAAGACACATTCTATTACACTGGCAGGAACCTGCAGTAACACACACACGAACACACACCTCAAAAGTAAAGAAGTGAAGCGTTAGCGACTTATAAAATATAGTTTTTTTCTACATTTTTCTTGCTTGCTCAACATTTGCTGTGGGTCTGAATGACTCTCTGAGCAGTTTTTCCCCATGTGGCAGTCCACCATTCCTGGATGTTTGATCTTATGCATCTATACATCAACAAAACAAAGAGAGGTGAAAAAAAGATAGCAAGGAGAATTGTGTGCTTGCTCTTAAATATTTCCATTCAGAAGCAATATGTAAGTTTAATTTACATTTGAGTGGCCCAAGTAAGTCCCATAGCCACATCTAACTTCAAGGATGTGGATACAATCCTCTTAAATGTCTAGGACAGAAAGGAGAGCTGGAAGCACTGGTGAGCCCTAGTACTGCTTATAATGCTACTTTACATAAGAATGAAAAAAACTTCAGAAGTCTGTATCAAAGAATGGGGCAGAATTTATGAAGAGAGGTGGAACTTGGCCCACCAATGCGTGAACCCCTCTCCCCATCCTGCTCCCATTCCGTGTGGTGTTCTGTATGTTGAGGGTGGGGCAGCTCAAGAATCCCAACTTTGGACATGTCAAAGTCAAGATACCTCTATCCACATGGCAGTATCAAATAACTAGTTACCTCAGAAAGTCAGAGGATGGGTCTGGGCTGGATATATAATTCATTCGGGAGATTAAAAACTTTATGTATCTCCAGTTGGAGATGAGTGTGTGAAGTACAAGAGGGTGGTCCAGCCTGGTGTCTAGGGATGAGACTGTCCGAGGAAAAGGTAGAGAGGACAATTAGAAGGCAGTTGTGGACAGAACCACACTGACAACCATAATTAAGGGGAGTTCTGAAAAGAAGACTGAAGAGGAACAGAGAGGAAGAGGGAGAATCAAGTGACATCGTTAAAACTAAAAGAGCTTTAAAAGTATGTGTATTTCTGTTCTTATCAAAGCAAACCCCTGTGCTTGTGCTATGGGTCCTTTCCCTTTTGCGTCTCGGGTCCCCTCTCCGTCTACTGAATCACGTCTATCACCCCTCAAACACGCTCTAGTGACACATCCCTTCTCAAGGAATGAGGCCTGCCTCTTCCATCTGGCTCTCTAACCACAGTCATATCACAGTTTTAGGCACACGGGGTTGCTTTGCAGTTACTCCAATGTCCCAAGGTTTTCAGTGCCTTTGCACTCACTCTTCCTTCTTCTTGGCAGGCTTTCCCCAAAATTTTTCTAAAGATAACTCTTTTTAACTCTCACCTTAAATGTCATCTTCCCAAAGAGGCCTTCTTTGATCACGCTGTGTAAAAGCAGTTGTCCATCCTTACCCTTATGCCATCGGTAGTTGTCTTAGTCCATTCTGGTTGCTATAATAAAAAGGTAATAAACTCAATGGCTTGTAAACAACACATAGTTTTTTCTCAAGTTCTGGAGGCTGGAAAGTCCAAGGCCATAGCCCTGGAAGATTAGGTATCTGGTGAGGATTCACTTCCTGGTTCATAGAAGGTGCATTTTCAGTTTCTTTATATGGTGGAAGAGGGCAAGGGATCTCCGTGGGGTCCTTTTTATAAAGGCACTAATTCCATTCATGAGGGCTCCACCCTCAAACCTAGTTATATCCCAAAGTTCCCACCTCCTCATACTATCACCTTGGTGGTTAGAATTTCAATGTGTGAATTTTGGGGGAACACAAATATTCAGACCATAGCAGTGTTTTATATTGCATTATAACCTGCTCTATTTCCTTCACTGAACTTACAATTCTCTGAAATTGTTTAATTTTTTACATGTATACTGTGAATTTCCCCACAACTGGAAAGAAAGCTGTAAGAGGATATAAGAAAAGCTCATTTGAGAGAGGGGCAGAAACCCCTAGCAGATATGCTCCTAAACCCAGGAACATAAGGACTGGTCATTTTCTCCCAAAGTATCACATTTTCAGCAACTTTAAGATAGTATGTTGCTAAAGGAGTTATTAATAATATGAAATACTATTAGAGATATATTCTCTGTGTGTGTGTGTATAATATATATATATATATAGTTATAAGAGAGTGGTAAATAACATTTGAGCAAGCACTCTGAACTTCAGAATGCAATGCAAGCAGAGAAGTTAGTCAAAGGTTGGCACTTTTATAAGTGCTTGCTGCCCCACCAACTGAAGTGGGGCTCACCACCCCTTGCTCTGGCCCCAGGCTGGATATCTCTGATATTACAACCTGGCCATACCTTTGAGGCAGGACCTCATCTATCTATACATCTCAGTGCCAAGAACAGTGTCAAACACGTAGTAGGTGCACAATAATTACTGAATGATAGTTAAAAGTTGCAAATAATGCAGAGAGCTTAGATTCAGGGAGAAAACCACCCAATGATTTTTTAAAAAGATATTACTTATTTATTTTTAGCCCTGGCTGGTGTAGCTCAGTGGATTGAGCGCGGGCTGCGAACCAGGCATCGCAGGTTCGATTCCCAGTCAGGGCACATGCCTGGGTTGCAGGCCATGTCCCCCAGCAACCCCACATTGATGTTTCTCTCTCTCTCTCTCTTTCTCCCTCCCTTCCCTCTCTAAAAATAAATAAATAAATAAAAATTAAAAATAATAAAAATAAAAAGATATTACTTATTTATTTTTAGACAGAGGGAAAGGAAGGGAGAAAGAGAGGGAGAGAACTACCCATGTGAGAGAGAAACATCCATTGGTTGCCTTTTGTGCATGCCCCAACCGGAGACTGAAGCTACACCCCACACATGTGCCCTGCCTAGAATCAAACTGGAGACTTTTTGCTTTGCTGTGTAATGCCCAACTGAGCCACGCTCATCAGGGCTCACCCAGTGGTTTTGACATGAATTTTACTGGTAACCTCAGTGGGGCCATTTGCAGTTGGGTAAGCAGCCAGGCTGCAGGGAGGGAACAGAAAGAGAACAGAGGAAATAAAGCCAGGGAGACTGCTCTTGCTAGAAGCTTGGTTGAAAGGGAAGAAAGAGCAGGGCAGTAATGACAAGATGCAAAATGAAGAGAGAGTTTTGTTTTGTTTTAAAAGGTAGAGACCTCCACTTTTTTATGTTTCAGGAGAATAGAACCAGTAGTGAAGAACTGAAGATGTATGGGAGGGAATGGGTAACTGCGGGTGTGTAGGCAAGAGCAGAGTTAGCATATGTAGGACGAAGAATTGCCTTTCCTCTGGAATAGGCAGAGCAAAGAGGTAAGCATGGGTTAGGGTGGGGGTCAGGGGACTGAAGGAGTGGGCCTGCCACTGGCCTTTATTTTTTTCTAAACATAAATCTTGGAAACATGATCTGAGAAATCATTGTTCTCTTCAATTTCTCCTCTTAATCAGTTTAATTCTGCTTCGTATTTGTTTACATACTCTCTTCACTTTTGCACTGTTCTTTGTCAAGTGCTCCCTGTTTTTGACCTACCTGTAGCCCCAAGGCCTTCTCCGGGGTTAGTGTATTACCATGGCCAGCCTTCTGGAATCATCCTGCTTTTGGATGCCAAATTACAAAACCTTCCATCCTATGAAACTGTAAGGTTTCCAGGGTTTTATCTAAGTTTTCTAAGTATTAGTGAGGATTCCCTAGGAGTCTTTTCACATTTCATACATTTTATCACCTTACTTCTGTAATTTGTTCGAATTGGTGTAATAATCCAGCCCAAAGATGGACATGAACCTCTCCCTTAATTCCCTAAAATATAACCAAGATATTTTAAACAAGACATTATTTGAAGGTTTAGGGATAATAGAAAGGAATGTCAAGAAAGAACAGTAAAACTGTGTTGTAACTCAAATGTCCAGCCCATTTTGTTCCTGCTTTTGAGATCATTTTCTCAGGTGTCATAAAAGCACATCTAATAGCAAAAGCACTATTGATTTTAATTACCACATAGAAAAACTTGCTAAAAACCCTATCTGAACTCTCTTGCACTTCTAACCAATTTTCTGTCCCTATGTCAGCTGTCTGTTGCCTTGTGAATCCCTGCAAGAGCTTCCTCCCACAACACACACTAGCCTTCTGCTTTGAGCCTTCCCAAATCACACCCTGCTCAGCAAAACAAAAGCTGGAGGAACAAATTTCTGGAAAAAATAAAGCCCCAGTCATAAGCCAAACCTGACCAAGCATCACATCACCACACCACAATACAAAATAGAAGGGTTTCTCAAAGTCTCTGCTGATCCCTGCAGAGAAATCTCCTGGGGTTGGAAACCAGAACACATTTGACTTGGAATTGTTTTAGATAGGCTTTCAGTAATTACTATGGATCAAATGCTTAGTTTGTGGGCCAATGTATATTTACATCTATATATGTACATTTCCTTGTTACCATGGCAGTTTTATTTCTGACTTTTCATATGACTTCCAAATACAGCACACAGTACAAAGTAGGTGGAAGATTTTATTTACCTGTAGCTGGTGCCACCTAGTGGACAACCATCTCCTAAACAGCTCTGAGTTCGGGATTTTTTACCTCCATGACAAGAGTGATGATGAATGAGATGACCAACTTCATTACATGCTTATTATTTATCAGGCATTGCGCCGATGTCACACTAATCCATTTGCATTTGTTAGCTGGTTCAACCTCTAAAACAACACTAGAAGGTGGGAACAACTATCCTTATTTTGCAGAATATGGAAAATAAGACGAGAAACTTTTGAGTTGCCTAAGGCTCCTCAGGAAGTAAAAGGCAGAGCTAAAATGCCAAAGTCCATGTTCTTACTTAATATGCAAAAACACTGAGTCAATTCTATTGTTGGATCAGTACAATGTGTTTATATATTGGGGGATGAGTGGAAGTCGATGATGTGGTTTAGCACCTGGGAGATGGTTCTAATAGGTTCCGAGGAAAAAGAAATATTGGGCGCTGGAGACTGGGCAGACAAGATTCATTCTGAAGTTTTCTGATGCCCAAGGCAAGGATGCAGGTGGATTAGGCCATTGTTCTTACTCTTTTTAGTTGCAAGATATAAGAAAATATTTGCAATAAATGGGTTAACTAAAGTAGGGTTAAGACAAACACTTTCCTTCGCCCCAAATGGAATTAGAAAGCTCAGACTCTATGCTGACAATCTGAAGTATTTATTCTTTTCTTTTTTAATTCTTTATTATGATATTACAGTTGTCCCATTTTCCCCCTTCATTCCCCTCCACCCTGTCCAGCCCCCACCCACATTCCCCCCTTTAGTTCATGTCCATGTGTCATAAGTTCTTTAGTGTCTACATTTCCTGTAGTATTCTTACCCTCCCTTTTTCTACCTATTGTCTATGCTACTTATTCTCTATATCTTTTCCCCCTCTCTCCTCCTCCCACTTCCCTGTTGCTAACCCTCCATTTGATAACTTTAAACTGTTCATATTTTTAATCTTCTTTTTCTTAGGTAAGTCCCTTTAACATTTCATATAGTAAGGGCTTGATGATGATGAACTCCTTTAACTTGACCTTATCTGAGAAGCACTTTATCTGCCCTTCCATTCTAAGTGAAAGCTTTGCTGGATAGAGCAATCTGGGATGTAGGTCCTTGCCTTTCATGACGTGGAATACTTCTTTCCAGCCCCTTCTTAGAAGGTCTCTTTTGAGAAATCAGCTGACAGTCTGATGGGAACTCCTTTGTAGGTAACTGTCTCCTTGTCTCTTGCTGCTTCTAGGATTCTGTCCTTCATTTTTATCTTGGGTAATGTAATTATGATGCTCCTTGGTGTGTTCCTCCTTGGGTCCAACCTCTTTGGGACTCTCTGAGCTTCCTGGACTTCCTGGAAGTCTATTTCCTTTGCCAGATTGGGGAAGTTCTCCTTTATTATCTGTTTAAATAAGTTCTCAATTTGTTGCTCTTCCTCTTCCTCTTCCCCTTCTGGTACCCCTATAATTCGGATGTTGGAACGTTTAAAGGTGTCCCGGAGGTCCCTAAGCCTCTCTTCATTTTTTTGAATTCTTGTTTCTTCATTCTTTTCTGTTTGGTTGTTCCTTTTTTCCTTCTGGTCCACTCCATTGATGTGAGTCCCAGTTTTCTTCCCCTCACTATTGGTTCCCTGTGCGTTTTCCTTCATTTCTCTTATCATAGCCTGCATTTGTTTATCTAATTTATGTCCAAAGTCAACCAATTCTGTGAGCATCCTGATCACCAGTGCTTTGAACTGTGCATCTGATAAATTAGCTATCTCTCGGTCACTTAAAAAAACTGGCTCTGGGGCTTTTAATTCTGTTTGAGCCATCTTTTTTATTTATTATTTTCCTTTGATCTGGTTGCAGCTGTTTCATAAGGGCGATGGAGCCTTAGGTGTTCACCAGGGTGGGGAACCCCAATTGCTGGGTTGTGACGTTGTATGTGGGGGCAGGGTCCGAGAGGGAACAATGGCGCCTACTCCGCTTTCTCCAGGACCTCAGTCCCCCTTGCCGCCTCCCACAAGCAAACTGGACCCTTCTGGTGCTGGCTCCCGGGTGGGTGGGCTTGTGTACTTTCTCGGATTCTGTGGGTTTCCCCAAGAAGTCTCTTGTGAGGCTGAGAGAATCTCCCGGCCTCAGCTCCCACAGGTGTTTTCAGTCGGTGCTCTTAGGCTTTGTTTCCCTGCGCTGGGGCCCTGGGTTGTGCAGTCTGTGTCGCTGCCCGTTTTCGCTAAGTTTGTCTGGACTCGAATGTGTGGCGTTGCGCCCCTCACTAGGTCTGCTCATTGCCTCTCACGCCCAGGGCCTGTCACCGGTCCATCAGCTGCCTTCTGTGCCCTGCACGCCCACGTATGCTAGCCAGTGCTTTTTCCTGCCGGGACCCCTCGACCCCTCTCCGTAGGCCTCCGACTCCGCCGCTCCTTATTGGTCTGGATGTACGGTAGTCTGACTTCCATTCAGTTCGTTTCTCTCTGTTCTGGTTGTTTTTTGTTTCTCAACTTTTGTTGTCCTTAGTTTTGGTTGTGCGGGGAGGCACAGTGCAACTACCTATGCCTCCATCTTGGCCGGAAGTCCTAAAGTATTTATTCTTGATAAAGGCAGTGTGTATAATTTTCTAGCCTCTGAGTGAGAAGTTCAGTGCACTCAAGTACCCTGTCGAGTAAACCTTACAACTAAGGTTAAAGATTTCCTGTGTAACTAAGGAAAATTAAGTCATTCCAGACTGCCATAACAAATACCATGAACTGGGTGGTTTAAACAGCAGAATTTTATTTCCTCACCCTTCTGGAAGCTAGAGGTCTGAGATTTGGGGGTCAAGTTCTCATGAGAGCTCCCTACAAGAAGGCAGCCAGGAAGAGACCACTAACCAGAACTGAACTGCATGCATGTTCAGGAGGATAGAACAGGCAAGTTCTCTGGTGTCTCTTCTTGTAACCTTCATGACCTCATCTAACCCCAGTTACCTACCAAAGGCTCCATCTCCAAATACCATCACAGTGGGGATTAGGGCTTCAACACAGGAAGTTTGTGGGAAGACATTCAGTCCATAACACCAGCTATTGCTTAATTTCTTTTGTTTACATTTATTCATTTATTTTTGCAAATGAGTCTGTCTAGAATTTTTCCAACTTTTTATTACATAGTAATTTTAAATACCAGGAAAATTGAAAGAAGGGAACAATAGTACGACACCACCTGTATTCAATAATTGCCATATTTGCCTTATCTATAAGCCTGTTTAGCTATTTTGTTCAAAGTATATTGCTAAAATCAAGATATTCTTCCAATAACTATGCTAGCATGCATCTCCTAATCAAAAGACCATTATAAAACTTAAGGTAACAATTCAATTATATCATCTTCTAGCCAATCCATATTAAAATTTCCCCAATATCTTCAAGGGCTGTTTTCTCTTGAATTTGGATCCAATGAAGCTTCAAACACTGCATTTAGTTATTATAGCTCTTTAGTCTCATTAATCTATAAAAGTCCTTCTATCCACCATCCCCCTACCCAAAACACTGATTTTTTGAAGAGACTAAGGTGTGATAGTAGCACAGTGACTTTATTATCTCACAGAGATTTATGCATAAGTATTTACTGAGGAAATGGGGGAAATGCTGTTACTAAAACACAATGCATAACTCTCCTCAGATTTAATTTAAACTTCTATCTAAGTGGAATCAGAAAACTTATCAATTGCAGAGGTTAACATATTGCTATATGGTAATAACAGAAAAAAACACTGCATATTCATAATTCTAGAATTCTACCTAAATTTACCATAGTTTTTTTTAAAGATTAAATTTATTTTTAGAGAGAGGGTAAGAAAGGAAGAAAGAGAGAGAGAGAGAAACATCCACGTGTGGTTGCATGTAACATGCCCCCAACCAGGGACCTGGCCCACAACCGAGGCATGTGCCCCAACTGGGATTTGAACCAGTGACACTGTGGTTTGCAGGCTGGTATTCAATGTACTGAGTCACACCAGCCAGAGCCAATATTTTAATAAAAAAATATAGTAGTTTCAATAATCAATAAAATATATTAAAAGTAAAAAAAATAATATAGTAGTTTTGGACTTCCAGGCAAGACAGAAGCACAGGTAGACACATTGTACAACCAAAAAAAGGACAACAACAAATTTAAAAACAAAAAACAACCAGAACTGCCAGAAAATTGAACTGTATGGATCCAACAACCAAGGAGTTAAAGAAGAAACATTCATCCAGACCTATAGGAGGGGCGGAGTGGGCAGCCGGGGTGGAGAGGATTCACAGCAAGGTGGTGGCTGGGAGAGCAGGCAGGGAGTGGGAGGAGGCAGAAAGGGAGAAAAGGTACTGGAAATAAGAATAAATGGTAGGTAGAAAATAGACAGGGGGAGGTTAAGAATAGTATAGAAAATGGAGAAGCCAAAGAACTTATATTTATGACACATGGACAGGAACTAAAGGGAGTTGAGGGGGGAATGTGGGTAGGAGGAGGAGTGCAAGGTAGAGGGGAATGAAGGGG
>PVIA01012137.1:0-39743 GCA_004024845.1 Tonatia bakeri | reverse complement strand
CATATAAGCTTTATGGTCTAGAGTTGACCTCAAAAAAACAGCAATTTAAAAAATAGGCAAAATGATTTTAATTCTACAACATTATAATATATTTATTTCTTTATAATGTTTTGACTTATACAAATTAAAATATTTATTATTAAAGTTCTCATGTTAAAAATAATCATTTATAAATTTTATTCTAATTTTAACTTTAATTTTTATTGTTTTCTAATTTATATTTTCTCTAAATTATTTCTATTATTTAGAAATTGTATTCATGCCTTCAGATCTAATTAATACCCTTTTCTATATGATTTCTATACCTTATGGAATTGATATTTTAAATATATGTAAATCTATATTTATACTTATACCAACAAATTCTGAACTGAATCTATAATATCTACATACATGTATCCATCTATTTATGCAGACTTATAGAAATTTGTAAGTTAAGGCTTAGATATTTCTGGCGTCTGGCACTGAATGTTGAACCACTGACATGCCCCAACCTTACGTTGTTCTCCTGTGGACTCACAACAAATGCTTCTTCTGACTCTCTGCTTATTGTAATGGGAGCACCAACCTCAAATCTGGGAGTTATATTTAATTCAAACTCCAGCAACCAATGGCTCTAAACTTTCTGTTCCATAAATACCAGAATTTTGTCAACATCTGTTTTTCCAGCAAAGTCTTTACTGAATCTCTGCCTTGAATTATGACACAAAAATGCAGACTGCTATATATTATCTGTCCATTTGACAGATTCAATTAAATAATTACTCCACGTCAGACAATGAGACACCAGAAGGAATAAGGCTGATATTTATCCTGTGCTCAATGGTCGTAGAATCAAGCTGAGAAGACCAGTATTAAATAATTATATTGTGATTCATTGACACCTGTATATATTTAAGCTATTCTATCCCATTTACCCTGTAAGAAAAACTAAAACATCAGCTTCTTCCAAGTAACTTTTATGACCCTATCATAAAATCCTCATAGCCTGGTGGTTTACACTGCACTTACAGTGCCAACCTTTTATCCAATTATAAATTATTCCATACTACTTAACTGATTGTAATCTCACCAAGGATATTTAATTCTGAATATCCACAGTTCTTTGAACTGATACGAAATCAATACATATGGTGAATTTAAAATGTATAAAATTGTAAAGTGCCCATGTTTTATCAGAAAGAGAATGTTTCAGATTCTTTTCTCCTCTGTTTCCCTGCTGTTTTCATTGTTTTTATTTTTCATTACCAAGAAAGTATAGAGTTTTTATGCTGCCTTATAATTACTTACCAACAACATGACACATGTCAGATTACATTATTACATATTATGAGGATAATAATAAACTCAAGCAAGACACACTGTAAAGAAATGAATCTGGAAAATACAATAGGGTAATTCTTTCCATTTTCTTTGTGAACAAATGTAATAGGTGAGCTTATAGAATCAGTAGAAACTGCCTAATGTATTCTGACACCCTTGTTATATGTGCTTCAACTTATAGAAATTATTGACTAAAATAAAAATAATAAATGCAGAGTACATGCTATGTAAATGCATGTATTTTTAAAAAGATAATGGAATTCCACTTGATCATTTTCATAATTATTACACTAGCATGCAAATTTAGATTTGCCCTCCAGTGTAAATCTTACTCAAAGTGTAACACCGCACCGCCGCCGAGGATAACCTAAAGAGCGTGTCACCGAGTAAGAAGGCAGCAGAAGTGCGATCCTTTACTCCTGACAGGTAATGGTGGTGTTATTCTTGAAAAGGGATTTGCACCAGTGTGACAAATAACACTCTTAGAAAGCTGCTTCATTTTAATGGTAGCCCTATTTGTTTCCATGGGTGAAAACAATGTTCAGTGAGCAAAGATGGTATGGTTTGGAAAGTGACATTTTTATACAATCAGGAATAGACTGGCAAAACAGTTGTTTAGTGACATGAAGCAAGTGATTCTATTTTTTGCTTGGTTGATTGCAACTGTTTTGATTTTCCAAATTCATTAAAGAAAATGTCAAGGCACACTCTTTAGTTGATCATGTTTTCATAGAGGCCTTAAAATGTAAACAAATACATATTTATCAGCAAAATGTTCCATACATTTAAAATGAATATTTTTACGACTATTTCTTGTATACTCTTCAACTCCTCACCTTACCTGACTTAATTTATCCTTCTGCTGAAGATTCAACATTCAAATGAAGCTTTTAGCCAATTTGCTAAATAACACTATGTTGGCCATATTAGTCACACCTTTGATTCTATGCCCATGTTGAAGGAACCTATCAATTAAAAGTTAACCAAAGCTTACAATTAAACAGCTTGGAGTCGTGCTATCTGTTGCACTGCAATCAGCATCTGGCAACAACTGCAAATGTGAGAGATTCAGACGACTATAACGTGGGGAATAGTGAGTGTGTTTTCTAAGGGCACTGTCCTGTGTATCCTGATAACACCAGTGTGAAGCACTCAGGAGCTGTCTTTAAATTGACTGTGACTTGCTTGAATCATGTAATAGGACCATCTTACCAATAAGTATTTTGTGATGTATCGAAGTATTTTAGTAGATAAGCACTCAGGAATTATACACACACACACAAATGAATGGAAGTTCTTAAAATATTGTAATTTCATCATAGAATGATTTGGCAGGTAACAATTTTATAATTGCAGACACATGTACACAAAATTATTTGCAAACATTGTTTGTTTAAAAGCTTAATAACACCAGAAAGGATGTTTTAAATAGTTATCTCATGACATATATACTTTGATGAGAAGAAAAATAAGAGCATTTATGATCCAAGAAAAAATAAAAGCCAAACATTTAGGGATAGTAAATTTTATTTTGAATGCAGTGTCAATGACGTGGAAACACATTTGCAGCCTGGGTATTATTCACAGAACTTCCATATTTTCTGTCATTTGAACTCAA
This sequence comes from Tonatia bakeri, assembly GCA_004024845.1. NCBI lineage: Eukaryota > Metazoa > Chordata > Mammalia > Chiroptera > Phyllostomidae > Tonatia > Tonatia bakeri. The sequence goes on along the minus strand of PVIA01012137.1, from coordinate 36,802 downwards.
TTTTTACACATATTTCTATGGGATTTAAATTATTTCCTCAAGAAAATATTTACAAGCTACCATATTTCTGAGTGTGGAACTCTTCACATATTGAAGTGTTCCTTCATATTAATGAAATGACTATGGTATGATTTTCTTGTTTGTGATTCTTTCCTTGGTAGCCTAATTTGCCAGCATGGCTGAAAATACTAAACATTTTGAATGAAGTTTCTATTAATTTCCCAGATGGGAAATGTGTGTGTGTGTTTGTGTCAATTAACTTAGTTTGTTAGGGTGAGAATTTCAATCACCCAAATCAAATGAGCTGCTTGACTTTTAAGAAATTACTTTTTTAACAAGAGAAAATGTGCCTATTTTCATAGGATAAAAAAAGAATTTTAACCATTAGAATGTCTCTGCCTATGTGTGTGATCTGTATGGTAAGATTTGAAATGGAACATCTGACTAAATTTTGAGAAAATAATAAGAATGGATCTTCTGAAACTGCAGCTAATAGAACCAGTATAGGAGGGAGAAGAATAGTCATTTTCAGGCACAGATGGTTTCTTAGTGTGTTGCCAAAGAAACAAGAATCCTAACTGTAAAGATTAAATGTGATGTGTAATGTTACAAAAGCATGGGAAAGAGAGATGGAGATGCAACAATTATGTGTATCTCACATTGTTTTCAGTATTTTGTAAGAAATAGAGTGCACTGAGTAGGAAAAATAATTTTCAGTTCTTAAGTGATGGTTTGGCTCTTATGATTTACTAGGGCATGCGATGAGAGGGAAGTGTGAGCAAACTGAGCATGCATCACGGTTTAGAACCATGAGACTGGAATGCGTCCTCAGGTTTCCCAAGGTAAATGAGGTATTGATACCAGGAGTAGTCAAGAGAACAAGGCAAGAAGACATGTGTTGACCTTACCCTCAGTGAATGGAGGGTCAAGCTCTGCCATCAAGACTTGAGAGTAAGCTGAGGAATGTTAAGAGACGTCACGGGAATAACCTTGCTAGCTATACGAGTGAAGAACAGGGTGAACGAAGATGGCGACGTGACTTGCAGGGTCTATGCAAAATAAAGCCATATCTCCCTCTCTTTCTCCCCACTCCCTCTCTAAAAATACATAAATAATATCTTTTAAAATATATAGGCCCTTATTCATAAGTATTAAGAATTTCAAGACTGTGACAGGACAGTACTAATCCAAGCATTACCTTTCTGTGTGCAGCATCCTATGCAGTCACACACCATTAAGAGTGGCCCTGGGGGGATGGAACAAAGTCAAATGATCCACATCAAAATATCCTTTTATCCTTAAAAAGTGACAACAAACTGTGGGAATCATGTATTTCATATTATTGTCATATAGAAGAATTTTTTTTCCCTTTTAACTTTACATTAGTTTTGGTGCACTATAGCAAGAAAATTCACATGCAATGTGATCTCATATGACCAAACAGAATAAGTTTTATCTCAGTTTGTTTTACTTAATTACTGAGGGGACAGTGAAAACTAGTGATTTCATGATACATTTTTCTTTTTAAGATGAATTAATTACTATTAATTATACCTTGTAGTCTAATTTACTTCATAGGCCAACTAACTTCATTATTTAAATTCATACAGATTTCCTAGTACATTGAAAATTATATTTGGGTTGTATTACTAAAATATACATGGCTGTTAATGAATCCATTAAATTACTTAAATCTAAATTATAATATTAATACTTTGTGTACCACTGTAAGTGAATCTAGCTATTTGAAAGATAGTGCATGTTTCTGTATGTGTACACCACAGGTCTCTAAAGTCCCTTTGAACTAACATCGATATAATGTTTGTGTATGTATTCATGCATGTGCATCTATGTTTTAAAGAATTTTGCTAAAAGAGGAATGATCAGGCAATGAACCTAAACCTCTTAGAATGCTATTTGTTAACCAAGTGAAAAGTCAACTATAGTTGGGAACAAAAAAGAAAAAAAATTATTCTTTTCTAATTCTAAGACAGTTATACCATGTTTGGCAGCTAGATCTTATATATTTCTAAAATGAATAAAGGTCTTCCCTGGGGTTAATTACAAAAAAATGAAAGTGGTGTCTGTTCTGATCACATTGCAGTTGTCATTTCTCTGACAACACATTTCAAACTATCAGGGACAAAATGCTGCAGAATTACTGTAGGGACCAGAACCTTTTCAGGGTACACATTTTGTGCCTAAGAAATGACTGTTACAAGCAATTACCCATGACTTTTAGGGTTTGATATAAACACACATTTTTTTTCTTCAGAAAAACATTACAGAAGATTATCTGTTTGAAAGTCTAATGTTAGACAACTCAAATGCAGCCATACTTAGGAATTATATGAGGAGATTTTCTCAGGGACAGATGTGCAGGACCCACTGTCAGAAATTTTGAATAACTGATACTCATTTGGGGACACTTGCTGAAATTTTTTAGGTTTCTCAAATAATATCAATGTTTGAGGTAGTTTTGAAAAACACTGGTTTTGAGCTTCTGGTCAAGATGGAGGCATAGGTAGATACACTTCTCACCCTCACACAACCAAAAGAGGGATAACAGCCAATTTAAAAATAAGAAAAAACAGAAATACCATGATATCAAACTGTGTGGAAGTCTGATAACCAAGGAGTTAAAGAAAGATTCATCCATACCAATAGGAGGGGTGGAGAGGAGAAGCCAGGGTGGTAAGTTCATGAGACAGGGTGGCAGATGGCTGACCAGGATACCCCACATTTGTGTGTGGATAAATTGGGAACAACAATTGAGGGCCAAGACAAATTGTGCACCCCAGGGTTCTGGGTGGAAACTAAAGCCTCAAAACCTCTAACTGTAAAAGCCTGTGGGGCTTGAGGCAGTGGGAGAAATTCCCAGTCTCACAGGAGGGCCCATTGAAGGGGGTCCACAGGATTCTAGAATGTACACAAGCCCCCACTCAGCAATCAACACTCAAAAGGGAACAATCCACTTGTGGGAAGTGAGGGAAGTGACTGAAAGTGGGGTGAGAGCCAAACAAGTAGCATTGTTCCCTCTATGATTCCTCCCACACAGAGAGCGCCACAAAGTAGCAACATGGGTTGCACTGCCCTGGAGAATACCTTGGGCTCCAATGCTTTACAATGTAATAGGCATGCTGAGACAAAGAAATATGGCTTAAATGAAAGAACAGATCAAGGCTCCAGAAAAAGAACTAAGTGATAAAGAGATAGCTAACCTATCAGATGCAGAGTTTAAAACACTGGTAATTAGGATGCTCACAGAAATGATTGAGTATGGCCACAAAGTAGAGGAGGAAGTGAAGACTATGCAAAGTGGAATAAAGAAAAATATACAGGGAACCAACAGTAAAGGGAAGAAAACCTGGACTCAAATCAATGATTTGGACCAGAAGGAAGAAACAAACTTTCAGCAGGAACAGAATGAAGAAACATGAATTCAAGAAAATAAGGAAAGGCTTAGGAACATATGGGACAACCTTAAATGTTCCAAATCATAGGGGTGCCAGAAAAAGGGAAAGAGCAAGGAGTTGAAAGTTTATTTGAACAAATAATGAAGGAAAACTTCCTCAATCTGGTGAAGGAACTGGACATGAAAGTCCAGGAAGCTCAGAGAATCTCAAAAATTTGGATCCAAGGAGAAACATGCCAAGGCACCTAAAATTAAAGATAAAGAGAGAATCTTAAAAGCAGACAGTTACCTACAAAGGAGTTACTGTAAGACTAGCAGCTAATTTCTCAAAAGAGACTTTATAGGCAAGAAGGGGCTAGAAAGAAGTATTCAAAGTCATGAAAAGCAAGGATCTAGATTTTGTACAACTTAGAGTACTCTGTTTGGCAAAGCTATCATTTAGAATGGAAGGGCTGATAAAGTGCTTCCCAGATAATGTAAAGTTAAAGGAGTGCATCAACCTCAAGCCCTCATTTTATAAAATTTTAAAGGGATTTATCTAAGAAAAAGAAGAGCAAAACTATGAACAGTAGAATGACAATAGTCTCACAACTATCAACAACTGAACCTAAAAACAAAAACTAAGCAAACAACTAGAACAGAAGAATTACAGAAATGGAGATCACATGTAGGGTTATCAGTGATGAGGAGGTGGGGGTAGAATGGGGAAAAAGGTACAGGCAATAAGAAGCATAATTGATAAGTACAGAATAGATAGGAGGAGGTTAAGAATAGTGTGGGAAATAGGGAAGCCAAAGAGAAGCCGTAGTATGTATGGAGCCATGGACATAAACTAAGTGGGGGATCATGGAATGCTGGAGGGAGGGGGCTGAAGGGTGGAAGGGGATAAGGGGGAGAGAAAAATGGTACAACTGTAATAGTGTTACAGAACAGACCTGGGGAGGCAGGAACAAATGATATACTATTGTCACAGGTGTGCACAGGTAACCAGGTTCTTAGTGATTGAGGACAAAGAATTGAACCAAACACACAGAGTTTATAGCATAAAGAAAGAGGGAAGATTTATTAAGCAATAGTACACTCCACAGAACTTGGGAGCGGGTCAACTCTGAACAGAGATTCACCCTGTGGGCTGGAGGGATTCCATTCTTATAGGGTAGAAGCTTCCCGGCTAGTCTTTGGAGGGCTTCTATTGCGCAGGTACAAGGAGTTACATTTCAAAGCTACTGCACATGTGTGGTTTCCCATGATTTTCTTGATTGGCTAGTGGAGAAGGGAGTCCCACAATGTTAATTCATTATAATGCTACTATCATGAATCAGGGGTAGTGCGCAGGTGCATTCTTTGAGCCACCATATTCAGAATTATTCCAGAAAACAGAAACAACCGGTCTTAGGGAGTCTTTGTCATATATGGATGTCTTTTATCTTAGCCCTGCGGGGCCTGTGGAATTTCCTTCCTGCCTATCTCCTGCCTCACTATTACTGAATGGACCCACCCTTGTGCTCTGGGGGTTCCATCCTGATACTAGATTTGCCCTGCCTTCTGCCAGGGAAAGACATCTCTCAATGCCAGAGACTGGTGAAAAGGAAAGGGACTATTTATTTAAAAAATTATACAGACTTAGAGTAGTGACTTAATGAGGTCATTAAAATACTAAAGTCCTTTAGAATACACACAAACTCACAGTGCTTCCTTCTCCCCTTTGCCCAGTCCAGGGTACAGTATCTCAAGAGAAGAAGTAGCAGTCCATGGTTCAGGCAGCCCCTCGGTTCTGGCACCATCAGCTGTGTTGTCACTGTGATCTCCAGTTAATCCAACACCATGTGGCATCTTCTCACAGCCTGCCAGCAAGAATCCTTTCGCCCCTTTTCTTCCCTCAGTGTCTCTCCTGCATTCTTCCAAACTGCTAAGAGAGAGCTATGCATTGCTGCTCCATCTTGCCTTCTGGCTTCCTAAGCCACGTGATTCTCCCCTGCTAAAGCCATGCTGTTCTTTTCTGCCTAAGCCACGTGGTGCTTCCTCTCCTGGCTGCCATACTTGGGTTTAAATCCCAGTGCCAATCTTCCTCTGCAGCCCCACTTCTGACTCCTCCTGTTACAGGTGCAGCCAAGAGGGGGGACCCCAAATGAACATTTAAAATGGGGTACAGAACTCAAGGTGTTCAGAAAATACTAGGATGTCCTCACCAACCCCCCCAGGTGTGGGTGGGGGAAAGGGACAAATGGAGCAGGCCCATTGAGAGCTGTTTTGCATAGCAACAGCTCTGCAGCTAACCTCTAGGGTGTGGTTATTTATAATATCTATAACCTTTGACTGGTTACATAGATATGTTAAATAGCTGTGGCCATTCTCTGAGCCATGGGGATAGAAGTAACTTCCCCACCAAGATATAGTGGGTTTGGGGGCAGGTCCCCCGAGTTACAGCGCCTGCGTGAGAGCTTGGGGATGATTGGCTCCATGACATGGGGCCACACCTGCCCAGACCCACAATGGTGACCACTGCTGAAAGGACAGCAGATTAAAGGCAAGTGTGGCTGAGTGTGGGAGGAGTTGGAAATGGGGCCTCAGAGGAAGATTGGCACGGGGATTTAAAAGCCCAGGCGCGGCAGCCATAGAGGAGAGAACCATGCGGATTTTGGCAGAGTAGAGGGCTCCTGCAGCCCTGTGAGAGAGAATCACGCGGTTCTGGCTGAGTGAGGACTCCCATGGTCCTGGGGGAGACAGGACCACGCACCTTTGCCAGAGTGGAGACGCCCGCAGCAGTAGTAGGGGGAACCACCACCCAGTTTTAGCAGAGATTCCGCCTTCACAGCTGATGGTGCTGGGAACCGAGGGAGGCCTGCCTGCCGAGCACAGATTACTGGGAATAACCAGACACTACTGAGCCCGACTACTATTTCCTTTCGTGAGATACGGTACCCCAAACTGGGAAAAGGGGGAAGGAAGGATTGTGTGTGTGTGTGTGTGGGTGTTTTAAGGGACTTTGGGATTCTGGCAAAGACGTTAGGTCACTACTTTAAGTTTGTATAGCACTAAATAGACATTTCCTTTCCTTTTCACGCATCTCTGGCATTGAGAGACATCTTTCCTTTAAGGCGGTGAACATGACGGACCTGAGTCTCTTTCAGTAATAGTATTACTGTCCCAGGCCCCCCTTGTTTGTTCTGTAACACTCCCACAATCAGTTACACCTGCCAGCATTCCCAAATTTTTCTAGCTTTACTGGGCTGCCACAGTAATTCCAGGAAGGCATGGCCCCATGGTGTGGATCCAATTGCCTGCAAGCTTTCACCCAGGTGCTATACCCAGAGGGAGTTGGTTCCTAGTTACTTCATGGGTTGAAGTCACTCCCATCCCCCTGGTTCAAAGCATGGCCACAGCTATTTAACATATCTATAAAACCAGTTAAAGCTTATAGATATGTTAAGTGACTTCTAGAGGACATCTGCAAAACAGTTGCTATTCACAACTCTCAATGACCCTGCTCCATGAGTTCCATCCCCCCAACTCAGACTTGTGGGGATGTGGATGTCCTATATATGTATATTTTTCTAATATTTCCTGGACACCCTGAGTTCTGTACCCCATTACAAATCCCCATTTGGGGGTACCTCTTTGACTGCACCTGTTACAATAGCATAATCAATAAAATATACTTAAAAAAAAATCACTGGTTGCGAATCTCATGGTTTTAATTTACACTGTCCTTTGAGGTAGGGAGGAGAATTTGTGCTGTAACAAAAAGAGATCGAAGTGCTCCACGTTCCCAAAACTTGACATTCTTTCCTTGCATGTGGTTTGATATATTAATTCTGATAACTTCAGAGATGGATGTCTGAGTCTGCTGGATCCCATTTCTTCTTCAGTGCAAAATCCTGGAAGGAGATATCTTATCCAGCAGAAGGTGAGGTGACAAGGTTCTGTATTTGTGGGTGCCTTGGTGAAGGTGCCAGTGAACTTTGGCAAGTAGAAAGGACATCATTGAGAGGATTTCCTAAAAGTTGCCAGGGGCTGCTACTTGAGATAGATAATAGTGACTTTAAACTTTGCATAGTGACTGGCTCTGAGTTAAAATGTGTTTGTGGAATAAAGGAAGCTTTAGTCTTCTGTGTCTAAGACAGGTCCTGGTAAAGAGGAAAGTTAGAAAAACCAGGTCCAATAATAAGATCACAGAATAACACAGTTTTGTTAGAGAATCCAAAACTGCTTCAGTAAACATACAAGTACAAAACACAGAGGGCTTTCATTATATTGCATAATAGTGGCTAACAGCATGGATGTTGGGGCCAAAGTACTAGAGCCCAATTTTTGACCTTGTAGCATATGAGCTACAGAACCCTTGGCAATTCACTTTGATTTCTTCAAGCTCAGTTTCCCCATTTGTAAATGAGAATATTAAAAATAGGGTATAGGAAGATAAATGGTAATGGAAAATCCAAGAAAAAGTAAACTATTAAAAAATAAATAATAAAAACATCTAATTTGAGGGGCTGTTTGGAGGCTTCATTAAGTTAAAACAAAAATACTGTTTAGTATGTAGCACATATTCAGTATTTGTCAGCGATTATAATTATTTTCATGTACTGAAACTTGATAGTTCAAAAATGATGGAGAGTATTACTGGCAGTTTAGCACTTACTATGCTAAATAGCTTATAGCTCAGAGCCAATGGGACAAATCCGCTAGCAGGAGTGTGAAAGGGATGACTTAACCACCAGGCACAAATCCATCTGTTACTGTTGATTAAACATGCTGTTGGAATTAAAGTTGTCACACACAAATTATAAAACTGGTGATGGCTAATTCATATGCCTTTGAAATATACTCCCAGAGTAGCAGGTAAACAGTGTCAGCAATGATAGCACCTCGTGAATTCTGCAAAAAGTGATAATAGCTTGAATTAGGTGGTTAGTAGTCCCCTTCTCTAGAAGAGAAAATTGTGAAAGGGCAGAAAAGTGTGCTACCAGATGTGAAATTTAAATATAAAGGAGAATCATAGATTTTGACATAGGGTGGTCTTCCTTGACAAGCCAGACCTATGTTGAGTTCAGTTTGATAACCCATTCACCACCTGGTGACCACCTGGTCACCACCTGGACACAGAAAATTTCAGTCTGTTTAAGACTCCCCCCAAAAAAACAATTCCTAAGAGATGCAGACGGATGGAGAAATCCTTTGTACCTCTACATTTTCTGTTGCCATTCTAAATGTCGCTGTGCTAGTGCAGCAGGCCAACACCAGTTAAGAAATTTACAGGGCTTCACAGGGTACTCGGGCTAGCCGTTCAGTGTGCGTCTCATTGTCTGGTGATTGAGGCACTAGTGGAGACCGGGAAACACAATAAGAGGGTCATGAAACATTCCTTTTCTCCTTATTTGTGGTCAAACATGCTTCTCACAGTTTTCTAACATTGGGAGCATTTCTAATTTCTTAAACCAATCAGCCATTTTTATTACACACATTCTCTCATGTTTATACCAGCAAATTTAAAAATCTTCAAAGTTTTTTGGATGCTTACTAACATTCCTTTTGAAAAACAATTTTTATTGAGAAAAAGAAATATCCCTTCCTTTACTAGAATATATTTATTTGTCCTAAACATAAATACATGGGTTAATAAAAACCAAAGCAAGATCTATTTGTTAAAAAAGTAAATTAAAATAAAATGTATTGTTTCTTCTATTTTTCAAAAAAAGTTATGGCAAAATTATGCTTGTCTTTAATAAAACCACCAGAACATTATTTAAAAAATTCTCATTGATTAAAAGAAAAAAGAAAACTAACATTGGATATTTACTATGATCCAATCTCTTAAGTTACATTAAGTTATTTAATATTCATCTTCAAAGTGGATATTTTAATTCCCATTTTAAAGAAGAGGGAAAGGGAGGAGCTTAAAAGCTAAATTGCCCGAGGTCACAAAAGAAGAAAGTTGACTCCCAAATTAGAAAGCTTTCCAACACAAACTGCTACTTCAGGTCTCTGTTGTTTACATAAGTCAGCAAACAAATAAAATAAAAAGACGTGGAACTATAAGGTTTGATGTAATCTAAGTATTGGGTTTCAAACTTGGTTGATTAACAAAATTAGAAACTTAAAAATAATTTTAATTGATTTTGTGGGTATTAGATTTTTTATTGAGGAATACTTAATGTATTTGTTGAAACTAATATTTTTCATGGTCTAGGTGTCATAGGATATTAGAATAAAAATCACTAAGATCTTTTGAAAGCAGTATCCTGCAGTTAAAGGATTATTGAAATAAATCAATCTGAGCTTAATATTTTCACCATAAAATGAGAAAAGTAATATTTGGATTTTCAATGTTGGAAAATGCATACCCCGTTCATTACAATTTATATAAACCTTCAAAGTAAGCTTTGGAGAAAGTATCATAAATTTCAATCTTCAACACATTAATACTGGCTATAACTTCTCCTAAATCACTTGTTCGAGTGTTGATCTGCATCTTCCATCGCTTTAAAATTCAATATTAATTTTCTTTACAATTATTTTGCTTTGCTTATTGGGACTGAAGCTTGATAACAATACTATGGCTCTCACTTCATTGCCAACTTGGATATTTCTTTCAGCACATGACCTCAAGCAACTCAAGGTAAATATATGACCCCCCTGATGACCTTGCCTCTAAACCCTGTATCTCATTACATTCCCCTCTATGTTCCATCTTCATTTAGGATTTTACTTGTGTTGCAAGGGGCAAACAAATCAAATTATATCTTGTAAAAGAAATTTGGAAAAATATCAAGTGAAATATACATGCTAAGAATAACATTGTATTAGTAACATTTTGTTTGGTTTATTCATATAAATTACTATATCTAGATTATAGAAAACTATACAGGGTAAATGATATGGCTTCTACAAATATATTGCCTTTGGAGAAATAAAAGCAGAAATTAAGGATTAAAGGTATTTAAAAACATTAAAAATATTAGGGAAATCTAATGAGAGCCATTGAATATAAAATAGATAATATTGTTTTACCCTTAAATATTGGATATATAGAAATTATTTATTTGTACAATACTGATGTTCTTTTAAAATTATCATAATTGAAAATACTAGAAAGATTCTATACTCAACAGGTTTAGGGAAATAAAAGCAAGTCAGAGGGCAAATGGAAAAAGTCTAATCATAATACACAAGAAAAACTGTAGATTAGGCAGAGTAGCCAGATTGTCTTATTTCCATAACCTTCATTTTAAAGAGCTTTCAATGATTAATTTTATTATTCATGTCTGCAATATGTAACAATTTGAATAGAAGAAATATATTTGGTCTATAAAGTTAAACCAGAGGTTTTCTATGCAAGAATCTTAGAATCATAGCCCATTGATTAAAGGGCATCAGAGATAATCGTAACTGAATTTCCTTAACTAAATTTACTTTTTTTTAAACTATACACCATCTCTCAAACTAGTGTATATGTATAAATATACTTATTTGTTGAGTTACTTCATTACCCAGGAAGATTAGACCCTCATTCCATGTCTTCACTGTGGCATAGTGTAAGAAATCTGTGTGATGTGTTGATTTGGTAGGGTGATTTGCCCATCTTTGTGGGGTTCTACCGCACTTAGAAAGTAATAATTTTATTTCAGTGTGGGGATTAGTAAACAGTTATAACATGGTGGAAGCCTTTTAATTTTATACTAGGGCTCTACTTTGAGAAATTATAGAATGCCGCAGATTAATGTAAATGATTGGAAAATGTGAGATTGAAATCAAGTAAGGCTTATATGTCAGATAAGCCAAGTATCATTCAGTTCTCCCTTTGCCCGGTTTTAAATAGAAAACAAAACAAAACATAAACCTTTCCTAAATAGAACTTATCTTTTCAGTAGTCTTTAGAAATGTTCTGAAGATATACGTTTCTAACTGTGGTATTGGAAATTTTCACCCACTCCAATCTCCTATTAATAGATACAAGAGGATCCAGTGTCCAAAATCAAAATGAAGTGCATTAAAAAAAACTGTTTAATGTTAGGCCAGAGATAAGGCCCATTTATCAGTATCAGTGTTCAGGCAGCAGGCCAGCAAATTAGTTCACCTGCTGAAAAGAATAATGAAAAGATTTTAAAAAGAACAACAGGGGGAATGACATTGTTTATATAAAAATATTTAAAAAGAAGATAAACTGGTATGATACACAGATCTTGGTTTACGCTTTTCTTTTGATGCGATCAGTTTCCTAAAATATACTTAAATATTCAATTGTAATATAATATACCTTGTGTTATGTCATTGCCTCAGTGTCTAACTGGGTGGTGGAATTAAGCTAAAAATAAACGTGGGGGCTCTTATTAGAATGATTTGTAATGGGGTATATGTGTTGTAGGGTAAGTGGAGGCAGTCTGGTTTCCTCACCCAGGTGTCTGGGTAGCTAAGGGGAGCAGTGTTCCCATAGCCTTGAATGGGCCTGATAACTAGTGTTCTCATAGCCTTGAGACTGGGTCTGGTAAACTGTTCCCATAACATGAAGTGGGCTCCCATGTGCAGAATTGTTATGTTGTATCATTTCTGATATCTTGTCAACTTTGTTTCCCTCTAGTACTTAAACAGGTAGTGATTCCCTGCTGGGGCAATGATGATGAGAGACATGCAAGGGGACATGTGCTCCGATGGGTGACACACTGGGGAGCAGGGGCCATGACATGAGACATGCAGACAGACACGCAGCTTGCAGCATGCGTGGCTCGCCCGCCTGTGAATAAAGGCATGTTAGTCATTCCTACAGCTCTGTGAATATTTTTCTGTCTGCACGAATACCGTGAATCTGCCTGGCTTTGAACAGTGGCAACAGACGTGTGTATGTGTATATGTGTCTGTATATATATGAAGGAGGACCCCCCAAAACTGAAATTATCTTCTGGAGGGTGGACCCCTTGTAGTACAGGCTGCATTTGGCTTCAGTGAATTTTTTTGAAGATTTGTTTAACACGTTTGCCCATTCATTATGGTTGATCAACAAGCACCCCTGCCTGCACTTGGCTAAGTGTTCAGCAATTTTCGACCAAACTAGGCACGACCCCCTTGCACTACCCTCTCTATTCAACCAGTCTCACCCTGAGAGACTTTTGTTTTGTTTCTCTGGAGGAAAAAGTCCTCAAAGGGAAACATTTTGCCAATGTGGAAGAGCTGAAACAAAAAAGGCAGAAACACTAAAAGCATTAAAGTCGATGAGTTCAAAAACTAGTTTGAGCAGTGGAAAAAATGTCTCAACAAGTTATTGCATTAAATGGATAGTGTATTGAAGGTGAGTGAAGTTTAAATACATTAGAATAAATATACAATTTTTTACACATAAATTTTGGGGTCCCCTCTCATGTGTATATGTGTGTGTATATTTTAATGGTGATATTTTACCTGTTTAAAATTTATTTAATAAAGAAAGATTATTGTAAAAAGTATAAATTGGAAATTTATATTTATTTTTTCTTTTTTAAGTATTTTTTTAAATTTTTCACTTAGAGTTGACATACAATATTATATTCATTTCAGGTGTATAACCTAGTGATTGAACATTATATAGTTTACTAAATGATAAATCAGATAAATCTAGTACCCCCCTGGCGCTATACATAGTTATTACAATATTATTGACTATATACCCTATGCTATACTTTTTTTCAATTTTAGAAAGATTTTTATTTTTTTCTTTTTAAAATTATTTTATTGTTGTTCAAGTACAGTTTTCTGCATTTACCCCCCACTCCAGCTATCCCCACCTCCCTCCCTTGACTCTACCCGCTCCCTTGGTATTGTCCATCTGTCCTGAAAACCCTCATCTTTCCCCCACTATTATCCTGGACACCTCCCCTCTGGTTACTGTCAGTTTGTTCTTAATTACAATGTTTCTGGTTATATTGTGCTTCCTTATTTGTTTTGTTGATTAGGTTCCAGTTAAAGGTGAGATCATATGGTATTTGTCCCTTACTGCCTGGCTTATTTCATTTAGTATAATGCTCTCCAGTTCCATTCATGTTGTCACAAATTTATATTTGTAAGAATATACACACTTTTTTTTAAATAAAAATATTGGTTTTAGTTAAAGTAGTTTGAAAAACTTAAAGATAGTGAATTGATGTTGGTATTTATTTATTTTAAAATAAAGAATTTAGATTTGGAAAGTGAGATACACAGAAGTATTCAGGAACTCAGTAAATTAACCTTTTTTTTTTTTTTTGCTAGTTCTTTGCTATTTTTTAATTGTCTTCAACAATGTGTAGTGGATGTACATTTAGCAACATACAAGGCAGGCTTTGGGAATCAGTTTTTGGATGCATGATATGGGACTTGGAGGATCATAATAGTCCAAGTGGACATAGGAGGCCTGGAGATTTTAACTGCTCAAGCGTATCTCAACCTAGTAGAAATCTCTCACAAACATAAGGCATAATAGCCTTCTCTCAGAAACCTCCTAGGTTCAAGGGATGGAATATGATATATTGGAAAAGTGTCTTTCCATGGCAGTCTTGAAAGAGACTTTGCTTCATTTGCTTCGTAACATTTTTCCAATGTAACATTTTGCCTTGTAACATTTGCTTCGAAGATCAGTAAACAGTGCTACTTTAAGACTACAAACTTATTCAGACACTCCTTATTAGAACTCTTACTAACCATCTAAAGACTGCAGTTAATCATACTGACAAGAGGACCAAATGGAAGCTAGACTTATGTTAAGACTTTCACAGGGACTCAAAATTCCTCAAAGGTTTTTTTCCCTTTAAATCCCTAGTTGGATAAATAAATAATATCACTTATCATTTGGAAGATAACTCCTCTTACATTTTTACTACTAAAATAGTGTATTCTGTAGTTTAGATTTTCTCTGATTCTTCTACAATTACAGGAAAGACCACTACTATATGTCACAATTTCATTGGCTTTATAAATATTCGGTGGTGGTTGTTGTTGAGGGCCTCTTTAGACTTAAGATATCTACAAACAACAGCTCTTTAGATATAACATCAATTATATTTGTAATCTGAAGACCTACATTTCGGTTCAACTGTCTCACAAACTTGTATTACCTAGTTCACATAATTTAAATATTCTTTGTATTACATTGGAAATACGATTATTTTAGGTTGAAAACTGAATAAAGTATTATATACATAGTATTATATGTATTATACCCATACACATGCATATAATATATATATTATGCTATTATAATTTACATTTATGTATTACTGTATATAATATAATATATTAATACATCATATTAATTACATACACCACACATATTATACACATATTATGATTATATGTAATATAATGTATACAGCATATACATTGTATGTATGTATTATATAATATATCGTGTAATTAACATATACACATATAGTATATATACATGGTACATATGCACAGTATATTATACATGCATAGAAATATGTATATGTCTATACATATCCATATCTAAATATAGATATAGATATATAATGTTCTTCTATTAACCCATAAAGCCTTACATGCAGGCTAGAAGAATTAAGGAAAAATAGCAGGAGTGTGGACCATGAACATTTGGATCACTTCTTCATGTAACTTACTTGTGTCTTCAAAATCTTCTCATCCTGATAACTTCTATTTGATGATAGAGTTTTGCTGTGTATGACCAGCTTTATGATTTGTCAGGTAACACCTAATTCATGATGGAAAAATCAGATTGCATAGTAATATAGTAGTCCATTATTAAGCCTTTAGTATCTACTGATGCCTCTTATCAGGTAAGAGCTTTTTCTCAAAAAGATAGTAGTTATCTGCAGAAGAAGGCAGGGTCTTGCTCCAAAATTCTAAAGACCTTCACTAAAAAAACACCCATAACAGTCTTCTACAGGCTCTAAATAGCACCCCCATTTGCCGCTGATATTTTAGTGGCGTTGGATATGTTGGATCATATAGCCCCAGTGGCAGATTGAAAAGCCCCCTGACCTATTGCAGAGCCTTCTCTTGTTCTGGATCCACTTAAAACTAGCAGTTTTCTGGGTCATTTGGCAAATGAACTGGGGTAAGACACCCAAATGATGAATATGTTGCCTCCAAAATCCAGAAGCTTTCTAGATCTTTTGCCTTTTTCTTTATTGTAGCATAGACCAGATGCAACAACTATGTTTCCCCTTGGAATGGATATCTAACATGTCTGACAGCACTGGTCCCTAAGAAATTTCTATCACTCAAATAGAAATCCCCTCAATCTTACTTGAATTTATCCTTGCCCTCTGGTACACAAATATCTTACTAATAAGTCTACAACAGTTGCTACTTCTTACTAGGTTCAGTCAGTATAATGTTATCAACATAATGGACCAGTGTAATCATCGTGAAGGGGAAAGGACTATCAAGATCCCTGCAGACTAAATTTTGACTCAGGGCAGGAGAATTGATATACGCCTAAGGAAAGATAATGGAGATATATCCATTTACTTTGCCAGCTGAAAGTAAGCTATTTCTGGTGGGACTATGGACAGGTATGCAAGAAAAGACACTTACTAGATCAATAGCTGCATACTGGGTATCAGGGGATCTGTTAATTTGCTCAAGCAATGAAACCACATCTGGTACAGCAGCTTCAGTTGGAATTACCACCTGGTTAAATTTACCATAATGTACTATAATTCTCCAATATTCATCTGACTTTTTCACAGGGCAAAAATAAAGAAGGCGAATGGATGTGGTGGGAATCACTAGCCCTGTGTCTCAAGTTTTTGGCTGGTGGCAGTAATCTCTGAAATCTCTCCAGAAATGCAGTGTTGCTTTGGCTTACTATTTAACTAGGTAAAAAGGTAGTTCCAGTGGCTTGCAGTTAGTCTTTCCTACCATAAAGCCCTCATTCCACAGGTCAGGAAATCAATGCAGGGATTCTGCTAGCTGCTGTGTATGTATTCCAATAAAGCATCCTGGAACTGGGGAAAGAACCACAGGATAGTTCAGGGACACATTGTCCCCCAGACCTGAGCTAGAACACCATTAATCCCCTGACTCTACAAGACCCTACTATGACCGGTGGGCCACAATGACATCTGTGTCTCCTAGAATTACATCAGTTCAGAACTAGAACCCAATAGTCCCTGAAAGGTCTGTTACCTTTCCCCCAGTGTAAAGTTATGCTGGGGAAAGGCCATAGTTCCTTGGAGGAAAGCTGAGAAAAAGATTGCTAGTGTAAATTTTGGTAGGGTACCAAAGTCCTTTCTCAAGGGGATCTAGCCTCCCTTTTATTTAAGGGACTTTGTATCCATAAATTGGCTCAAGTTTGGGAATTGATTGAGGAGCCTTCCTTAACACTCTGTTTTTATAATTTAGGTTAAATTTGTGTTCAGTTGACTTAAAACAGTTCTGCTTATACAAATCAAGTAAGACTTTTGTAGGTTTACTATTCATTGTACTTCTAGGAATACCATGATTAACTATCTAATATTATAGGTCTGCATGAGTCAGAATATTCTAATTGCTGCTTTGATTCTGCTGTCCATTAAAGTAACCACACCCAACTTACCTTTTTGGCAGTTGTGTGCCACCACTTAACACCTGACACCCTAAGATTCAATCACTCCACTGCATTTAGATTTCCCACTTAATGACTATAATGCCCACTGTTTAGTCTATAGAGAAAAGTAATCACATAGCCCTTCAGTAACACTGGTGGTCCCCTTACATATTTGTTTCTTACAGTACTGGTGAAAGGTATGTCTTCTGGACCTTCCAGTTTGGATGAGTTCATCTTAAATGACAAATCTAGTTTAACATTTCAATCTGCCTGAGGCTTTGATTCCCTTCTACATTAAACCAAATCCTACCTGGCTTTACCAAATCAGCCACAGCAGGTGACATTTTAGTCCATGGTTTAAGTCCACGAAACAAACGTGTAGAGCCCTTTCTAACTCCTTGAGCTTCAACATTAAATGAAGAATTTCTACTTAATAAGACCATGATTAATAAATTCTGCCTGATCCAAATATGTTTCTTCCACCATTATCACACACTCTAGTATCCATATCCATACATGTTACCTAGGTTTCTGTTTGTATAGATTTGAAAAGTTAACTAGTTCAAGTTAACTTTTAGAAGTATAGCATACCTTATATATCACCTTTAGAAGCCTACAGGTCTAGAAGCAGTGAGGGGTAGCACTTCTGTTACCAAAGGATGACTTGTCTGGACATGGGTTCATACACTGTTTCATGGAAAAGGAATTTCAGGGACACATGTATAGAAGGATTTTAAGCAAAAGTGGCAGATTTATTAGACCTGCCTAGAAAAGGCTGCTGTACTCGACAAGGCACTTCCCCCGCACGTCCAGCAGCAGAAGCTGGTCAAAGCTGTCAGTCTGACCCCCAAAACAACACACCTGATACCTCATCCACATTCAGGTAGTTCAGCTCTGTTTCACTGTGAAAGAACTCAGGCTTCTGGGGCCACAGACTCGCACTTGGGTCTACCACCCCAGGAGGGTCAACAGGGCCCAGACCTGCATCACTACTGCACTTGAGGCTGAGATTGGGTAAATTACTTCACTCCCCTGTGCCTTTATTCCCTATCTGCATGTCCACCACCAAGTCTCAGTGGCATCTGGGCCATGTGATCAGTGTTGACCTTCAGCCTGCTAAAGGGAGACTGGGGCCTTTGTTAAGCTTTCCTATATTTTCTTGGGCTCTGCAGAGAGAAGGCTTTCTTTCAAACTATCAGTCTCTTTCCTGGCTTTTCCAGAGCTATGCTGGTGCTGCCCATCCCAATCCCTTTCCCATATTTCCCCAGGTTTGTCTCCTCTTTTTTATGGTCACTGTTTGGGCTCCTACTGCACGTGTCTTACAGGTTTGCTTCATCATCTGGCTTCTTATCTGCTCACGAACTTAATGGAAAGACTCTCCTCTACCATCCTGGTTTGCACTCAGTAAAATAATCCCCCTCATCGTTTCTTTTCCTTCCCCTCCCCACTCCTGGTTAATCCAGAGGAACTGGTTCATTGTTCCCTTGGGAAGGTTGGTCTTTCCTGCCCATTCTGATATCAATCAGTTCGGAATCAACTGATTCAGTTAGTGATTTCAGCTATTCCTGGAAGTGTCTGTGAAATTAGTTTCCTAACTTAGTTGGGCTTAGCCAGCTTTTTTCCTTTTCTTTTATTGATACCTAACTACCTGCCTACACTAACACTGGGTCTTGAGAATAATAAGTATTGTATTTGTCTTCGAGAATACTTGCACCAGTATGTATGTATATTTGTCTCACATGATTATAGAGAACAAAAAGTCTCATGATCTGCCATTTGCAAGCTGGAGACCCAAGAAAGCTGGTGGTGTCATTCAGTTCTAGTCCAAGAACAGATGAGATAAAATATGCCAGCTTAAACACTGAGGCCAGAAAAAAGAAGCAATCTTTCCTTCTTTCACTTTTTGTTATATTCAGTCTCTCAGTGGATTGGATGATACCCACTTAAATTAGGGAGGACAGGTTACCGAATCTACCAATGCAAATGCCAATCTCATCGGGAAACACTCTCAGAGGCACACTCAGCAATAAAGTTTAATCTGGGCATTCTGACCAGTCAGGTTTACACATAAAATTACCCATCATAAGTAAGTTTTTTATGTTTTTTAAAAAGTCAAGAAATTCCAGTTCAGTAAATAATAATCTACATCACCGGTGGAAAGGCACTTAACTTTTTGGATCTAGATCTTTGCTCTTGTAGTCAACAATGTATACATAATAGATATGTCTTCTTCCAACTCTAGGGATAAAAAATAAAAATATTTAAACTCAGTATCATTATTTTAAAAGTAGTAGTTTTGTTGTGATTGCTTTTAGTTTCAAAGTAATTGCATTTAACCTGAAAGTATTACCACGTGCTGCACTGCATCTTTTAGTGCTTTAAAGGGAAACAAGCTATATCCATCGTGGACTATTGCATTTGAAAGTATATTCAACTAACATTTGAAAGAAGTGCTCAACTGACATTTTCATTCTCGGTTGAGAAAACCAAAGATCAAAACAAGGAAGTGACTTCCTCTACATCTACACACATCGAAGCTCAGATCCCCTGACTACATACTTGGCTTCTGCCATGTCGCACTAATACTGAATAGATGTGCTCATAATGTGCTGCGTTTTTCTTCCCTATGGGTATTTAGCAAGCACCCAAACGTTTTCAAAATAATGTTGAATAAACAAATGAGTAAGTAGATGAATAATTTGTTTGTAAGAGATAATAGGTATTATATTAATAATGGCATTTGTCATTTTTTTTGTTGTATTGCTTTCTGGGCTCTTACCAAGTCCTTAAGATTGCATTGGCTTGGAAAGATCATATAATAATAGCCCAGCATATATCAATAGGTCAACTTACTGGTAAATTTCAGATAACTATTCCTCTTATTAAGGCTGTACAGAAAATCAATACATGGGGGGACAAATGTAAGTTTATAGTTGTAATGAAAATAAATAATACAACAATAAATAAATAGTAACAATAGAAGAACAATACAAATCTACTTTTGTCAACCCCAGTATATAAATGAAATCTCCACTTTAAAAATATTCATAATCCAAGTTGTAAACAGCAGCTGAAAATGCTAAACATTAACATTTTCTTATGTAGCTTTTATTATCAAAAGTTTATCAAATATGCACAAATGCAATAAAGAAAGCAGAAGGGATGCAGACAGACCATATACTTTAAATGATGTAAATTATGGTATGTCATTTTCCTACCAAAATTCATCAATGTTGTAGCATGCATCAGTACTTCACTCTTTTTAAGGCTGAATAATATTTTATTGTATGTATACATTAAATTGTGATTATCCATTCATTCACTGATGGACTTGTTCTGTGTTTCTACTTTTAGAAAATTATAAATAGTGTTGCTATTCACAAGTATATACTGTGCTTGTTTGAGTCCCTGTTTTAATTTTTTGTAGTAAATGCCTAGCAGTAATTGTGGAGTTATATGGTAACTGTATGATTAACTTTCAGAGGAACTACCAATTTTTTCATGTTGCTAATCATTTACTTTTCCCTCACTAAAATATAAGCATTCAGTTTCTCCAAAACCTCAACAACACTTGTTATGTTTCTTTCTATTTTTAAAATTATATCCATCCTATTGGATATAAAGGATTACATCTTGATTTTGATTTGCTTTTCCCTAATGACTAATGATGTTGTACATGTTTTCATGTTTATTGGCCATTTGAATACCTTTTGTGAAATATCTACTCAAGTACACTATACATCATTTTAATTACTTTATCTTTTTGTGGTTGAGTTATAAGGATTCTCCATATATTCTAGATACTAGACTTTTATTTTATGTGTGTGTGTGTGTATATATATGTATATTCTTCCATTTTGTAGTTTGTCTTTTCATTTTACTAATAGTATTCAGTGATGCACAAAATGATTTGATTTTGATGAAGTCTAATTCACCTATTTTTTTCTTTTGTTGCCCATGCTTATCAAGATTTACCCATATGTACTATTAGTTTTATGATTTTAGCCTTTATATTTTGGTTGTTGATCAATGTTGTGTTTTTTGTTTCTTTTGTATATACATGAAGTAGCAGTACAGATTCATTATTTTGCATGTAGATATGCAGATGTTTCAACATCATGTTGTGAAGAAACTCTTCTTTCACCATTGAGTGGTGGTATTCACATGCTTGTCAATCAAAAAGAGATGTATGGACTTATTTTTGCAAACTCAATTCTATACCAATTGTCTGTAAATAAAAGAGTACCACACTTTTTTCAAGTTGTTGCTTTGTAGTAAAATTTGAAATTAGGAAATGTGAGTCATCTGACTTCATTTATCTTTTCAAGATTATTTTAGTTATTTGTTCCTTTTGCAATTGTTTATGGGTGTGAGGATCACTTTTGCCATTTCTATGAACAAAGCTATTCAAATTCTAATGAGTATTACATTTATATCTTAACAATATGAAGTCTTCCAAGACTTGGAAGACTTCATATTGTTAAGTCTTGATATCCTTTAGTAATTTAGGTTTTTATTTTCTTTCTATAATGGAGTTTCCAGTGTAAAAGTCATCTACCTCTTTGGTTAAATTTATTCCTAGGTACTTTATTCTTCTTGATATTGTTGAAAATGAAATTCCTTTTTTTAAAAAATATTTATTTTTAGAGAGAAGAGAAGGGAAAGAGAAAGAGAGGGAGAGAAACGTATGTGGTTGCCTCTTACATACCCCCAACTGGGGATCCAGCCCTCAATACAGACATGTGCCCTGACTGGAAATCAACCAGCAACCCATTGATTCACAGGCCAGCACTCAATCCACTGAACCATACCAGCCAGGAATCTTTTAAAATTCCTTTTTAGATTGGTCACTTTTGATGGATATAAATATAACTAATTTTTGTTTGTTGGTTTTGTACACTGCAACTTTGCTGAATGTGTTTATTAACTGTAATAATTTGAGAGTGTAATTCTTAGGATTTTTCTATTTATAAGTTTTCTGAGAATAAAAATAGTTCAATCGTATTGTTTTCTAATTGGAATTTCTTTGTGTGTATGGATGACCAATTGTCCTGGCTAGAACTTCCATGCAATGTTAAATAGTGATCTTATTAGCAGTAATTTGAACACCCATTTGTCTTCTCCTGGATCTTAGAGAAAATATGACTTTAGATTTGAGAACTTTATAAATTTCCTTTATCATGTTGAAGGAGTTCTCTTTTATTTATAGTTTTCGGTGTATGTGAAGTGATGTTGGATTTTGTCAAATGCTTTTTATTCATTAACTAAATTGATCATGATCCCCTGATCACTGCATGTATTTGTTTTCTTATATTCAAACACTTTTCTTGGTATAAGCTCCAGTTAGTCATGGTGCATTATCCTTTAATATATTTCTGAATCCAGTTTGTTAATATTTTATTGAGAATTTTTACATCTATATTCGTAAGTGATATTAATCTTTAGTTTTCTTTTGCTTTCATTTTATACTTTTGCATTGGCCTCCTAAAATGATTTGGGAGGTATTTCTTTTTTATCTGCTTTTATTTTTTAAGTATATTTTTTTGATCATGCTATTACAGTTGTCCCAATTCTTTTCTCTCCTTTATCCTCCCTCCATTCTGCACAACCTCACCCTCCAGCATTTCACCCCGCACCCTTAGTTTATGTCCATGGGTTGTACATAACAGTTCTTCGGCTTCTCTGTTTCCCATGCTATTCTTAACCTCCCTCAGTTTATTTTATGCCTACCAATTATGTTTCTTATTCTTAGTACCTTCCCCCCATTCTCCCCCTCCCCTCCCCACTGAAAACCCTCCATGTGATCTCTCTCTATGTCTCCTGTTTTGTTACTGTTCTAGTTGTTTGCTTAGTTTTAGTTTTTGTTTATTAAGTTGAATTGATGACAGTTATGAGTTTGTTGTCATTTTACTGTTCATAGTTTTGATCTTCTTTTTCTTAGATAAGTCTCTTTAACATTTCATATAATAAGGACTTGGTCATGATGAACTCCTTTAGCTTGACCTTATCTGGGAAGCACTTTATCTGCCCTTCCACTGTAAATGAGAGCTTTGCTGGATAAAGTAATCTTAGATATAGGTCCTTGCTTTTCATGACTTCAAATACTTCTTTCCAGCCCCTTCTTTCCTGTAAAGTTTCTTTTGAGAACTCAGCTGATAGTCTGATGGGCACACCTTTGTAGGTAACTCTCTCCTTTCCTCTTGCTGCTTTTAGGATTCTCTCTTTATATTTAATCTTGGGTAACTTAATTATGATTTGCTTTGGTGTGCTCCTCCTTGAGTCCAATTTCTTTGGAACTCTCTAGACTTCCTGGATTTCTTGGAAGTCTATTTCCTTTGCCAGATTGGAGAAGATTTCCTTCATTATTTGTTCAAATAAGTTTTCAATTTCTTGCTCTTTTTCTTCTCCTTCTGGTACCCCTGTGATTAGGATGTCAGAGTGCTAAAAGTTGTCCCATTGGTTCCTAAGCTTCTCCTCATTTTTTTGAATTCTTATTTCTTCATTCTGTTCCAGTTGGATATTTATTTCATCCTCTTGTTCCAAATTGTTGATTTGAGTCCTGGTTTTCTTCTCTTCATTGTTGGTTCTCTGTATATTTTGCTTTGTTTCACTTTGGGTAGCCTTTATTTTGTAACCAAGCTCAATCAGTTCTGTGAGCATCCTGATTACCAGTGTTTTAAATACTGCATCAGATAGGTTGTCTATCTCCTCACAGCTCAGCTATTTTTTGGAGTTTTGAACTGCTTTCATTTGGGCCATATTTTTTTATTTCTGTGAACCTGTTGCATGGTAAGGGGGTGGAGCCTTAGGTATTCTCCAGAGCGGAGCAACCCTCTTTGCTGTGTTTTGGCGCCATCTCTGGGGAAGGGTCAGAGAAGGAACAATGCCACTCGCTTGCTCTGCTCTAGCCCCACTTTCCAATGAACTCTCCTGTGAGACTGTTGGTTTCTCCCGTCGTAACCCCTGCCGTATTTTATAACTAGGTTTAGGTCTTTAGTTCCCTGTCAGCCAGCCCCAGCTAGCCAGCATAGTCCACTGCCTTGTCGAGTGTCCTCTCTGCTCCACTGCCCATCTGCCATCTACTTCCCTCCTACTAATCTAGGTGAATGTTTAACTCTTTGGTTGTTGGAATCCCATGCAGTTTGATTTTCTGGCACTTCTGGTTGTTTATTGTTTTTAAATTGACTGTTATCCTTCTTTTGGTTGTGCGAGGAAGCAAATCATTTCTACCTATACCTCCATCTTGGCTGGAACTCTCGAAGGTATTTCTTTGATTCACTTTTGTTTTGAATGAGTTTGAAGAATACTGTTAATTCTTTAAGTATTTGATGCAATTCATCAGCAAAGTCAACCGTTTCCAGACTTTTGTTTGTTGAGAAATTGTTGATTACTATTTCAGTATATTGTTACATGTCTGTTCAAATTTTTATTTCTTCTTGAATCAGTTTAGTATTTATTTTGCATCTAGGATATTGAAATTGATGTTATATAACTGTTCATATTATTCTGTTATGATCTTTTTATACTTCTGTAAGATTGGTAGTAATCTTAAAATTGATGCTTAGCTACATATTGAGAAAGGAGAGCACAAGGTACTTAAATAATTAGCTTAATAACTGGGAAGCATAAGCCTGCTTGCTCAGTCAGAGAGCTGCAGCTTCACACCCCAGGGGATTACAGCATTTCTCCACCAAGAGCATTAACACTCCCCCTTTCCCCTTCTAATACCAGATTGCCAGGTGAGAGCAAGGGAAAGCAGAGTCAAAATGGCACAGGGAGAGGTGCTTAACCAAAGAGGCCTGTCAGTCTAGTCTGGGGAAAGAAGAGATTGGTTGGAAGGTAGGCCCATCTGAGGGTGACAAAAGTTTGAGAAATTGATTGGTTTCTTTGAAAAAGTAGCTACTTTGTCTCACAACCAAGCTAATATAATTCTAGGAGAACAAAGAAGGGCTTTCTCTCTCTCTCTCACTCTCTCTGTCTACCTGGTAATGCACTTACCTGTTCCTCTGAGCACTCTCTAGCCCAAAAGAACTTGACCATGTGGGTATAGCCACTACCAGGCCCATAGCTGATGGTGTAGGATCCAGAAAAACTAAGCTCTCTCACAACCACTGAACTCTGCCACCACAGGAGCCAGGAACAAGATAAACTATGTGGATGGAGACTGAGACTGCTTAGCAGCTACCTCCAGGCCCCAAAAAACTGTACTATAAATCAAAAACTCTAGACACTCTTTTTTAATACATAATTCTCCTGATTTATTTTAGCTTTCCCCCATAGTTTCCTGTAGCTCTTTGGACATATTTAAGTAATTTCTTTAAAGATTTTTACTATTCAGTTCAATATATGTGCTTTTTCAGGTATTGTTTCTGTTACTTTCTTCTGTAAATGAGCCATCCTTTAATGATTATTTGCAAGTTTCATAATTTTTGTTAAAAACTGGAAATTTTGAGCACTCTAATATTAGGAATAAATAAGACCTTTTCTGCTCCTTGGGGTTTATTTTGTTTCTGTAGCTTATTGTTAAGTGACTTTTGAAAAACATATTTATAACTTCTGTATTTTGTTTTTGGTTTGGTCTCTGAAGATTTTGTACTTTCAGTTTTTGTTATAGTACTGTTTTGACAGATTTACTTGAACACTGTAAGCAAAAAGGAGAAAATAAAAAACAGGAGGGAGAAAAAAGGAGAAAAGAAGGAGGAGAAAGAGGAAGAGGAGGAGGAAGAAGAAAGAAGAAGAAATAATCTTCTAGTCTTTGCAGATTGATTTTGTGCTAAGACACTTTTTCTGTTGAGCTGCTAACTGTGATCTACAAGAGGGCAGCTTAAAATTTTCTCATTTTTTTCTGAGCAAGCATGTATATCACTTTGTACATATATGTAATGTGCATGTTGTGGACAATGGCAGTATTTCATCTTTTCTTATGGCTGAATAGTATTCCGTAATATATATAAATACAACATCTTCTTTAGCCAATCCTCCACTGAAAGACACTTCAGTTGTTTCTATGTCTTGGCTACCCTGAATAGTGCTGCCGTGAACCTAGGAGTGGATATATCTTTGAAAAAGATTTTTTTTTCACCTTTCAGATAGATACCCAGAAAAAAGATTGTTGGGTCATATGATAACTCTAGTCTTATTTTTTTAAGGAAAGCCACTGTTTTCCATAGTCACTGTACCAGTTTAAATTCCCACCAGCAATGAATAAGGATTCATTTTGCTCCACAACCTTTCCAACACCTGTTACTGCTTTTCTTGTTAGTAGTAGAAATTGCAACCAATGTAAGGGGGTAGCTCATTGTAGTTCTGACTTGCATTTCTCTAATAGCTAATGAGGTTGAACATCTTTTCATATATTTGTTGAACATTTGTATGTCTTCTTTGGAGAAATGTCCAATCAGGTCCTCTGTCCATTTTTTAATTAGAATGTTTGCTTGTTTGGTATTAAGTTGTATGAGTTCTTTATATATTTTGGATACCAAACCTTTGATGCAGCTTTTGTTTGCAAATACCTTCTTCCATTTGGTTGGTTTCCTTCTTGTTTTGTTGGTGGTTTCTTGTTTAATTGCAAAGTTCATAAGTTAAGTACCTATATTTTCTTCTATGTAAATTATTGTTTCAGATAACATTATATTTAGGTATTTGATCCATTTTGACTTAATGTTTGTGCACAGGGAAAAACTGTAGTCTTGTTTCATTCATTTGTATGTTGTCTTCCAATTTTTCCTGCACCAGTTACTGAAGTTTTTCTCTTCTACATTGCAAGTTTTTCAGTTCTTTGTCAAAAAATTATTTGCCCATATACATGTGGTTTAATTTCTGGGTTCTAAATTCTGTTCATTGGTCTATGGTCTGCTTTTCTGGTAATACCATGCTTTTTTGAGTATCATTGCTCCATAGTATAATTTGAAGTCAGGTAGTATAATACTTCTCATTGTATTCTGTTCCCCCCTGCCCCCACACCAGGATTTCTTTGGCTATTTGGGTCTTTTGTGGTTCCATACAAATCTAATGATTTTTGTTATATTTCTTTAAAAATGACATTGAGATTTTGATGGAATTTGCATTCAATCTCTATATTGCTTTGATTCTTTCCATCCATGAACATGTAATATTTTCCAATTCACTGTGTCTTTTTCAATCTCTTTTAATAATGATTTGTAGTCTTCAGTATATACATCCTTCACATCTTTTGTTAAGTTTATTCCTAAGTATTTCCTTTTTTTATTTGCAATTGCAAAAGGAATTGTGTTTTTTATTTCTTTTTTTCCCAAAATTTCCTTGTTAATATATAGAAAAATAGTGTATTTTTGTACATTGATTTTACATCCTTTTCTTTAAAAAATATAATAGAGGTCCATTTCACTGATTTTGGTAACTTTCTCCTTTCTCAGTCTTGCAGACTCAAAAAACAGATTCCTCTTTGTATACATTTTCAAAAGAGATCTTAAACAATTTAATTAGATTTTTAAAAGTCTAAGTCAAAGCAAAATGTCTGTTAATTCCTTGTGTTTGTGAGATATCCTTCTTGGAAAATACCTTTCAAGATATTTCAAAGACATAAGCACCTCTACGTTCATTACAACATTATTTACAACAGGAAAGATGTGGAAGCAGTCCAAGCGCCCATCAGTACGTGAGGGAAAAACTGAGTATGGAATACCTCAACAATAGAATACTACTCAGCCACAAAAAAGAAGAAAAGTTTACCCTTTGTGACAGCATGGCTGGACCTGGAGAACATTATGCAAAGTGAAGTAAGCCAGTTAGAGAAGACAAACACCATATGATTTCACTCATATGTGGAATCTAATGAAAAATCTGACCTAACATGAAAAATAGAGACAGACTCATAGATAGAGAGCAGGCTGGCAGTTCTGAGGGTGGGTTAGGAAGTGAAGGGATTGAGCCAAAAGGACAAATGACTCATGGACATGGACAACAGTGTGGTGATTGAAGTGGGAGAAGGGAGTATAAGAGAGATAAATGGTAATGGAAAAATGCAATAAAATTATATCAAAATATATCAGAGAAAAATGTTCTTTTCTTACATATTTAAGATTTCTTTTCTTTTAAATATACAAGGATACATAGATTATAACGTCACCCAGCCTACTTTTAGGATGCAACATTAGGATATTACCAGTCTCTCAGGATGATATTTGGACACAAGATGAAAAAAATCATGGAAGAATGGAAAACTGGGATAAGAGTTGCCCCATAGATTCTGGGGGGGAGGTTTGGGGAAGAGTTCATACAGCTCTTGCTCTACATGGTATAAGAAACCCAAGCTAGATGGACACATTTGAACACTTTGGCTGACAGTTTCAGCAGATCCCAGACATAGAGTATTCTGTATTTACCCCAGACATTTTGATGAAGTATTCATATGATTACAGACCCCATCATTCAAATTCTTCCAGCTAAGTCATGACAAGAGACAAACTATGTCTACTGTCTGAATTCCTGATCAAAAGAATCAGTGAGAATCATAAAATGGTGGTTACTAGGTACCACTGAATTTGGGTGACTTGTTATTCAGCAAGAGATAACTGAAGTCATAGGATAGAAATAAGAGTATTACCTCATAGAGTTCTAAGAGTTAACTCAGGAAATGAATATAAAGGATCTGGCATAGTTTCTAACAACAATATTCAACAATGTTAGGCCTTCATCTGTTATGTCCAGGGATCTTGCTCAAATTAATCTTACATGAATTGCTCAGGTTTATGTTCATTTATCAAATAAGAAACTCAAGTCTTACCATCACCTATTCTCATCCATGCCTCCATCAAATGGCTAGCATGCTGTGAGTCTGGATTTAATTAAATAGGCTTAATATCTTAAACATCTCACACTTACATGAGACTAATTCTCATATAAACATCTCTGGCACATTTTTTATATTAGCAGGTTGATCATGTTGAAAATGAAAAACAAAATAAGAAATTGGAAGTCATTTTCAGAGCAAATACGTCCATCACTGACCTATATTGAATAGTCATATTTTGATTTTAAGAGAAATGCTAGCCACTTCTGGAAAATACCAGTGTTCTCACATTTTATACTTTCTTTCAAAGGCAAAAACTGTGATGATAACTTTATATTTTATAACTACTTAACTTTCTCTCAGAATAATTTCAGGATAAGAGGTCTGCCAGAATATTTTTCTGGCAGCCCTTAATCATAAAATTTACTCTTTAGTAAAGAAGGATATATTTTTATAAGGTCTGAAATTTTTACATTCCTGTTACTATTTAATGTGAACATAAGAACTGAGATACAGATGACTTTGAAATATATAGTTTTGTTAAAGTTCTCTTGGATATTTTCAGTGAAAGAAGCCATCAAAGACATAGGAAAATCAGTAACTGAGTTAAAACTATTCACTGGGTGTCTATGGTATATACAACGCTAATATACAGGGCCATGAAAGACAAAAGATAGACTATTAATACATATCCATCTACTATTCATTGAACATTTTGTAGGTGCATTGTGTGTGGTACAGTAGAAGGAAATAAAATAAATTCTATGTATACTTATGCTTTTCATAAACTTTTAATCTCATTGTGGAGAAAGGACAGATGAAGTAGTTAACATAAATTCAAATGCAGCATAGAAATAGGAGATAAAATTTATATGAGCTACTGCAGGCAGGATATTAATGGTTTTGGAAGAAAGGAGCTCACACAGTGAAAAGGGTAACCACATAGATTTCATGGTAAAGGTTAAATAGGATCTATCAGTATTTTATATTATAATCTTGAGGAGCTGAATGCTAGATATTGTTGAAAAAAATATATGTGGGGATAATCATTCTTTGCATTAACAAATTGCACGTACATAAAAGTGTCTTACTTAAGAGAAAGTTGTTGCCATCTTCTGTATCACTAAAATATCCTAATATTAACACATACCTTACAATTTTATTTTTTTACTGTATTTTTCCATTACTGTTTATCCCCCTTATACCCTCTTCCACCTCCACCAACCACCTCCCTGACCCTACCTGGCCCCCACCCCCAAGCCCTGCAATCACCACATTGTTGTCAATGTCCATGAGTCCTTTTTCTTTTTTGCTACATCCCTCTACCCCCTATACTACAGCCCCTCAAAGCTGTCTGGCTGCTCTCTGTCTATGACTCTGTCTCTATTTTGCCTGTTAGTTGAGTTTGTTCATTAGATTTCATATTGTATTATCTTTCTCTAACTGGTTTATTTCTTATCCATGTGGTTGCAAAGGGTAAATTTTTCTTTTTTATTTATGGCCCAGTAGTACCCCACTGTGTAAATGCACCATAGCTATTTTATCCACTTATCTAATGATGGAAGCAGCTCTTGGGCTGCTTCCAAATTTTGCCTACTGTAAATAAGGCTGTAATGAACATAGGGGTGCTTATATTCTTTTGAATCACTATTTTGGGTTTCTTTGGATAAATTCCCAGAAGTGGAATCACTGGGCCATGAGGCAGTTCCATTTTTAATTTTTTGATGTACCTCCATATTGCTCCCCATGATGACTGCACCAATTTGCATTCCCACAAACAGTGCAAATGGTTCCCTTTTCTCCACATCCTCACCTGCACTTGTTTGTTGATATATTGATGATAGCCTTTCTGACCAGTGTGACGTGATGTCTCGTCATGGTTTTAATTAGCATTTCTCTGATGAATAGTTGAGCACCTTTTCACATGTCTATTCTCCATGTGTATGTCATCACCGGAGAAGTGTCTATTCAGGTTCTTTGCCAATTTTTAATTGGATTATTTGTTTTTGGTGTTAAGTTTTATAAGTTCTTTATAAGTTTTGGATATTAACCCTTTACCAGATGTATCAGCAAATATATTCTCCCATTCTGTAGGTTGTCTTTTTATTTTGCTGATGGTTTCCTTTGCTGTGCAAAAATATTTTGTTTGATGTAGCCTCATTTGTTTATTTTTTCTTTTGTTTCCTTTGCCTAATAAGATATATATATAATTTGCTATAAGCAGTGTCCAATATTTTACTACCTATGTATTCTTATAATATTTTTATGATTTTGGGTCTAACATTTAGGTCTTTAATTTATTTTGAATTTATTGTGTGTGGCATGAGAAGGTGGTCAAATTTCTTTCTTTCTTTCTTTCTTTTTGCATGTGTATATCTAATTTTCCTGACACTATTTATTGAATAAACTATTTCTAGCCCACTATAAGTTTTTTTCCTCTTTTGTCAAATATTAATTTATTATAAAGGTGTGGGTTTATTTCTGGTCTTTCTATGCTGTTCCATTGATCTATGTGTCTGTTTTTATGCCAGTACCATGCTGTTTTGATTACTATGGCCTTATAGTATAGTTTGAAATTAGGTAGTGTGATTCCTACAGCTTTTTTTCAGGATCACTGTTGCTATGTGGGGCATTTGTATTTCCATATAAATTTTTGAAATATTTATTCTGGTTCTATGAATTATGTTATTTTTATCTTGATAGGAATTGTGTTAAATCTATAGATTGCTTTGGGTAGTATGGATATTTTAATAATATTAATTCTTTCTATCTGTTGGGAACCACCGTGCCTGGTATCAGAAGCTGTAACCCCTGCTTAGGTTAAGGCTGAGGGAATGACCTTGGAACCATAAGGCAGCAAGGAGACAAGCTTATCTCCCTGGCAGGAGCACCGCTTCTGCTCCTTTTACTTCACCCTGCTTGGTCCCCAATGCTTGGTCAGTTAGCCAATGACGGGTAAGATTCCCCATGGGGGAACAACCTAAGACAGGCACGATCACATGGGAGGCTCCCAAGGAAGGACTTTGGGGGCCACAGCAAAAGGGGGTGATGGACCCTCACCCCTCAGCTTTGACAAAGCCTGAGTTCTCATTGTCTGTGAGAAAATGTATTAATCTCTTGGCTGTTTTACTCCACCTAAGCCTGAACAATGACAGGGTGATGTCACCTTGTGCTGGAAAGGGCAGGTTCCCCGGATGATCAGGCCTAAGAAAGAATATGCAAAATCCTGTGAAACCTGCTTTGTTTAGAATACTGTCAATTGAATGAGAAGGGTGCAAGGAGGAAGTCAGTTTGTTCCTCAAAGTTTTACAGCTCTTTGACCCTGACTCAAAACAGGCCCTCAGAGTTCCTTGTTATTTGATCCATACTTCCCAGAAATGAGTAATGAGCTTTACCTGACTTCCTGTGTAAACGAACACAATAAAAAGCCTCTCTGGTGGGGGAACTGTGTGCTCTCCCCTAGGGGTTCTCTCGCCTAGGGAGGGTGGCCCGGTGCACTTCCCACTAGAGGGAGTGGCCGAATTCTGTCCCTACTTCCCCACAGAACTTGGTTGTTTCTGTGTATGTTTTTCTCGTGGGTCGATGAGCAATCCTCAGCATTCCGTGGTCACTGCCTGCCTGCCAGTTGGTGGCCGTGACATCTATCCATGAATATGGTATACGTTTCCACTTATTTGTAGCTTCTTCAATCTCTTTCTTCAGTGTCTTATAATTTTTCACGTACAGTTTTTTTACATCCTTGGCTAGATTTATTCCTATGTATTTTATTTTTTTTGAGGTAATTGTGAGTGGCATTGTTCTCTGAAATTCCCTTTATGATAATGAATTATTATATAAATTATAAGGTACATAATAATATAACCAATTTCTGGATATTAATTTTGTATCCTGATACTTTGCTGAGTTAGTTTGTCATTGCTAGTAGTTTCTTGGTGGAATCTTTGGGGTTCTCTATGTGAAGTATCATGTCATCTGCAAATAAAAACACTTTTACTACTTCCTTTCCAGTTTAGATGCCTTTTATTTCTTCCTTTCTGATTGCTGTGGCTAAGTCTTCCAGTGCTATGTTCAATAGGATAGGTGAAAGCAGACATCCCTGTCATGTTTCCGATCTTAAGGAGAACACTTGTAGTTATTGCTTATTGAGTATGATGCTGTCAGTGGGTTTGTCATACATGGCTTTTATTATGCTTTGGTATGTTCCTTCTGTTTACACTTTGCTAAGCATTTTTATCATAAATGCAAGCTGGATTTTGTCAAATGCTTTTTCTGCATCAATTGATATCATCATGTAGTTTTTATCTTTCATTTGGTTTATGTGGTGAATCACACTTACTGATTTGCAAATATTGTATCAAGCTTGCATTACTGGAATATACCACTTGATTATGGTGTACGATCTTTTTCAGGTATTGGTGGATTCGATTTGCTAATATTCTGTTGAGTATTTTAGTGTCTATGTTCATCAAGGTTATTGGCTTATAATTTTCTTTTTTGTAGGATCTTTACCTGGTTTTGGAATTAGGATATTGCTGGTCTTGTAGCCTGGGAGTCTCCCCTTCTCTTGAATTTTTGTAATTATTTGAGAAGGACAAGTCTTCATTTGTCTCGTAATATTTGCTAAAATTCACCTGTGAAGGCATCTTGTCCAGGACTTTTGTTCGTTGGGAGCTTTTTGATTACTGCTTCAATTTTACATGTTGTAATCTGTCTATTCAGATTCTCTGAATTTTCCTGATTTAGTTCTGGAAGACTATATGTTTTTAGAAATTTATGCCTTTCATACAGGTTGTCCAATTTGTTGACACATACTTGTTCATAATATTTTCTTACAATTTTCTGTATTTCTTGATGTCAGTGTTTTTTCCCATCCTCTTTCATTTCTTATTTTATTTATTTTGGTACCCTCTCTTGTTTCTTGATGAGCCTGGTTAAAGGTGTGTCAATCTTGTTTATCTTCAAAAAGAACCAGCTCTTGGATTAATTGATCTTTTGTTTTGTGTGGTTTTTTAAGACTTTATTTCATTTATTTCTGCCCTGATTCTTATTATTTCCTTTCTTCTACTCACTTGGGGCTTCATTTGTTGTTCTTTTTCAACTTCTTTTAACTGTAAAGTTAGATTATTTATTTGAGTTCTTTACTTTTTCTTGAGATTGGCCTGTAATGTTATGAATTTCTCTCTTATAACTGCGTAAGCTGTGTCCCATAGATTTGGGTGGTTGTGTTCCCATTTACATTTATTTCAAGGTATTTTTAATTTCTTTTTTGATTTAATTATTAATCCATTCATGCTTAATTTAGTTTCCAAGTGTTTGTGTATTTTTTTAGTTTTCTTTTTGTGATTAATTTCTAGTTTCATATCATTATAGTCAGAGAAGATGCTTGATATGATTTCAATCTTTTAAAATTTAAATAGTTTGCTGCTGTACTTCTCAGCCACCTGGCTTAAGTTTCACAGTGTGGGCTGTAAAGGATTCCTGTGGGTAGGGCTATTGTTTTCCCCCAGGCTTCTACCCTATGGAGAGGAGTGCTCTGCATGAGAAAAAGGGTTCCTTCCATATGAGGAATGACTCAGCACAAAGGTCTTGAAGGCTGTCACCTCAGTCCTCTCCCCAGAACCACCAGCTCCCGACTCTCCTCACATGGCTCTAGTCTGCTCTGACTTCCTCTGCTGGAGCCCAGGGTAAGTGGTTGCAAAAAAAAAATTTGTGTGTTGGCTCTTTAAGAGACTCTCCGTATCTCTAGCTGTCTTTCCCTTGTAGACAGAAACCCTGCTGCTTTTCACAGCTATATATTATCTGGGTTCTTATTCTAGTTCTGGTACTCTAAGCCAGGGAGCCCACCAAGGGTTTAGACACCACACTTCCCAGGGGAAACTCCACTCCTCTGTTGAAATATCCCTTTGGAATTTCAGCTGCCACCTATAGGAGCCCATGTAGCCCTATCATGCCTTCCCACTCCCTACCAGTTTGCTGTGGTGATGTGGATTCTTCTGTAAGTCCTTGGTTATAAGGCTTCTCTCCAGCTAGTGTTCAGTTGGTTATTCAGGATGTTTTTTCTATAATTTAGTTGTAATTCCAGTTTGGTCCTGGGAAGAGTTTACTGTAGCTTCCACCTACTCCTCTGCTATCTTGCATCTTCCTAGAATTTTATTTTATTAAAATTATCAATTTATGTGTGTTTTTTTAAATCTTTTTTTTTTTAATTTATCCATTTATAGGCAGAGGGGAAAGGAGGGAGAGAGGGAGAGAAGCATCAATGTGTGGTTGTCTCTCGAGAGCCCCCACTGGTGTCCTGGCCTGCAACCCAGGCATGTGCCTTGACTGGGAATTGAATCAGTGACCCTACAGTTCAAGGTCTGGCACTTAATCCACTGAACCACACGAGCCAGGTCTATTTATATATTTTTAATTAGATCATGGATCTTTGGAAAGCAAGGACCATATCTGATCCATGTTAGTGTATCTACTGCTTTCTATGAAATTTAGTAATTTATGAATGAAAAATGAAATAATCTCAAATTATTGAGTAAATCACTAAAAAGTGAACTGTTAGTAAAAGGCAGTACAAAGACTTAAACTAAGAGTACTTGGGATACTAAAATCCAAAATTTTCACAAAAATGTGAAATATTTTGTAAAAATGTGATTTTTCACAAAAGTGTGCTGCTGCTAAACAACCATATCTTTACAATAAATATAGAGATAATTAAAATTCTCTCATCTAGGCCTGGTACCTTTAGACTGTGTGACCAGCTTGAATGATTGCCTTGGTAGAAAGCCATGAATGGCTGAATTAAGCTGTACACGAATAGACAAAGAAGAGGTATCACAAGTATTTTGTCCCTTGAGAAAGACTACAACCACAAAGAATGATAGAAACTATAGAAGATAAAGCCTGTCACTCACTCTGAGTTGCAGATGAAGAGGATCAATACAGGAAAGGTAATTTTGTGGTACATCTCCTTCACTGAATCAGCCATATAATGGTGCCTATGTTCAGAGACATTTCTGGCCCTTAGCAAATTTTTGTTTTATAAAGAAGAAAATATCAGAGATTTTATCATTGGTGGTATTTTTTTCCTCTCTCAGACCAGTAGGAAAATAACAATTGGACTCTGGCTTCTACTGTGTGGGTAATGTCTTCAAATGTTCCTCCTCTGTTTTCAGGCTTATGTAGGGGTTGTTGTATGCTGCTTCTGGAAGCCAAATAATTAGCAAATTGAAACCAAGCCAGAGGGGGTCACTCGGTCTGTGCTGCATGCTTAGAAATACTTATTTCTAAGGTACTGTGGTACAACAATTGTAAATTTAGGCACAAGGCAGAACAAAAGTACATCAAAACCTCCCACTCTCCACCCACCTTTTAAAAAGGAAACAGATACAAAATTTTAAAAAGAATGTGAATAACCATCACTCAGGATTATTTCTGGATCTGCCAGAGAAGTCAGGGGGCATAGATGGTATCAGATTCTTATTTTATACACCAGTTTTCCCAAAACCACAAGTTGCTTGTCAGTTCACTTGCATAGTTTGCTCAATAATTTTGTGGGAGGTAGTTTGAACTGAAAGATCTTTACTTATGAATTTGAAAAGACCTGATTTTGTGGCATATCCTCTTGGTATAAAAATAAAATAGTTAGGCATTGAGAGTTCAAAAGATGGGAAAAGTTTGCCTTCTTCTGAAAACCTCCCTTCATGTCTGTGTAACCAAGTTTGGGGGTATATAAGCCCACAACCTATTTCTTAATTAATCACAAGTACATGGCTTGAATGCTTAGTAACTATCATCAGAGAGTTGTAGTTTGTTAATCTTCATTCCATGTAGTCATGCTTTAAGTTAAATTATCATTGAGTTAAAACACATGGCACATTTCAATATAAAATGACACCTGGATAAAACCATTCTTAAATATAGAATTTTTATATCAGCTTCCTTAGCTTCTGCTATATGAAACATCAAAGAATTCACAGATAAATTTTATTAAAAGGACCATAGAATGTATGCTTTTGTTACAGAGCAGGACCCAAACAAGCAAAGGGGGCCCGGGAGCCCCGGGATGGTGATGCTCTTACTGAAAGAAATTCGGGTCCGTCTTGTC
>PVIA01012136.1:0-32529 GCA_004024845.1 Tonatia bakeri | reverse complement strand
GAAGAACTGCTTCCTTCCAGACGGTCCAGGTCGTGCCCGCTCCTCGTCAGGCCCAGCGAACAAAGCGGGGCCCCTCTTCTCCGCATCCCTCCCCGCGCACGCGCCCCGTGCCGGTGTCAGCGGAGGAACGGGAGGGCGCACGGGGCGGGCGCGCTCCACCCCCGCGGGCTGCCCCACCCCCTCGTGCGGGTCACGTGCGCTGTCCCCGCTCCGGAGGCTGCACGGAGCCGCCCTGTGAGGTCCGGCTGCGCAGTGGGATTGGACTTTCTCAGCTGGAAGGGACAGACGACCCCAGGTCAGCAGCGTGAGCAGAACGGGGATCGGGGACGCGGGGCTCCAGCTCGGTGCGCAACAGGCGAATCATCAGATTTCGGCGTCCTGCTGGCTGAGCTCGTTTGAAAAAACGAAGAAACTCGTTGGAGAGTAAACGCGGGGAGGGTCTCCGCCGGTGCTGGGACGAGATGCCGAGACCACGCCGCTGTGCCGCTGCCAGAGTCACCCACAGCCTGTCGGAGCAGCGGACGCAAACCTCGTGGACGGTGTGGAGTGAGGGGCAGCTCTCCCCGCCAGCTAAGGAAATCCGCTCTAGGCGAGTTTGGTTCCTTTTTTTTTACAAGACTGTTGAAGACTGACCTTTAAATGACACTGAAACAGTCCTGGGTAGAAAGTCAGGTATGTGGATTTAACATCCCAGGAAAGACAGCTCTCCTGACGTGTCGGTGCTCACGACACGCCAGACAAGCAGCACCTGCACCCCACAGACCCAGAGCCCCGTTGCGCCGGGAACGCCACCCACAGCCCGGTGCCGTCCGATCGAGTGCTCGGGACTTTGCCCAGGAGGGCCAGCCTCCAGAGCATCTGTCTCTGCTTCCTCCGGAAAACCTCGGCCTCAGAAGAATTTGTGAAACGCATCCCGTCTGTGCGGCGCGGAGGTGGGAGTTCTGCGCTGAGGAAAAGGGCCGCGGTGAAGAGCACACCGGGGGCGAGCCAGGTTTCGGGGGCCCCACAGGAGCGGTGTCCAGTCGGCAAGTCCAGGCCTCAGTTACGGCTGCCCTCGAGGACTCCTAACGAACATCTTCACGTGGCATCTTGGCCACGTGCTGGGCCACCTGCATCCATCGGAGTGCACTGACACCACGGACACGACGTCCACGGACGGAGATGACTCGGTGCCCTCTTCCACGAGCCCTGTGCTTCCCAGCTTCTCCGACTTTCGAGCCTCGGCGCCTTGGCTGCGTCTGGCTCACGGATGCGTTTCCAAGGAGGGGGGCAGCCGTGTGCCGGAGGTCAGAGCAAGGAAAAGCGCCCTGTCTTCACCGTCAAAACATTCCTCAGCCCCTTCCTTTCCCACCGAGACAGCAACGGCAGGGAGAGGGGCCGGGTTTCCCAAAGATCCCTTCTCAGGGCTGTGGAGAACTTCCTTCCGGAGAGACCACGGCAGGCACAGCTGTCACCGGCCTCTCCTTTGTTGTCCTCAAAATCCCCAAAGCTGGGCACACGACCCCCTGTCTTGACACCTGGGGCCCTTGGATCTGCCCTCTGCTGTGGCCAGGGGAGCCGGCAACCCCCGCTGACTCACCCAGACAGTGTCTGTGGGTGCCGTCCTCATCAACAGACACGGCACCTGGCACTCTGGCGACGATCTCTTCCCTAATAGCGGCAGAGCTAGGACATGACGGGCAATGCAGGGAATTGTCGGAAAGAGCCAAAAATAGCATTATTCGCTCAAAATTTCTAAATGTTCCCTTCCCTGCTGATCTAAACTCAAAGAGTCCTAACGACGTGTGATGTCGTGACGAGGCGCAGGACTAAAAATAGAGACTGGGAGAGGTTCTCTCGCTTGGGGAGGAAATGACCGGCCTGAAGGGCGCCTTGAGGCCCTGGCTGGCTGCGGGGGCAGGGGGCTGCCCCACTGTGTCCCCCCCTTGGGAAGGAACGTCTGTCCCCACCCAGAATGCTGGCCAGTGTGGTGACCTAAAGACCTGCAGCCCCTCTCCCCGCCAAGCAGGCTGTGCGTGAACACTTCCGACCAACAAGAGCACCCTTAGAAGCTGTATTTTTTTAAAATCGTGTGTTTCCATGTGAGGTCAAACTCAGGGCTGCCGGGTGACCCCCAGTTCCCTAGAGCAGGGCGAACACACGTTCCCGCCACAGCATGCACGCGAGTGTGGCGACGGCTTAGGCATGACAGCGGCAGAGCAGGACAGCCCCACAGCTGCCACTGAGGGTGGACGGCCCGCTGCGGCGCGTGAGGCCCCTCAGCCGTAAGGAGCAAGGACGCTCGGCCCCTGCCCCGCCTCAGCCAGACCCGGGAGGCACGGCCCTGGGGGCAGGCAGCCGGTCACTGAAGGCCACGGGCTGTCTCTTCCCACTCAGAGGGAGCGTCCCGAACACGCGGATCCACAGCGAGAGACGGGAGAGGCGTGGCCACCTGGGATGCGCGGGAGTCGGGACTGGGGGGCGAATGGGTGTCTTTTTAGGGTGACGAAAATCCTCTAAAATTAGGTTAGTGGTGAGAGTTACACAGCTCTGTGAAAATGCTAAAAATCCACTCAACTGCATACTTTAAAATGCTGAGTTTCACGGGATGTGAACGGTGCCTCAATAAAAAATGTTACACGTGTGTGCAGATACACACCCAACCCCTCTGATGCCTCGATGTTGCTTTTTAAAATGAGAATCCACTAGCCCTGGCTGGTGCGCCTCAGCTGGTTGGAAAGGTCGTGGGTTCAGTTCCCAGTCAGGCACATGCAGATTCAGCCCTCGGCTGGGGTGCAGTGTAACAGGCAGCTGATCAACCTTTCTCTCTCGCACTGATGTTTCCCTCCCTCTGTCTCTCCCTCCCTTCCCCTCTAAGTACGTCCTTGGGTAAGGAGAAGGAAGGGAAGGAGGGAGGGAAGGAGGGAGGGAAGGAGGGAGGGAAGGAGGGAGGAAGGAAGGGAGGGAGGGAGGCACCTCCCGGGAGACAGGACTCTGCCGTCATTGGAGAGGCCAGCGCCTCCTGGGGAGGAAAAGGGGCGCTTTCGTTTCTCATCGAATGGCGGCACAGTGCTGAGAGCAGGCACCCGCCACCGTCGTGTCCAACAATGCAGCCTCCACCCCCTTTCCTCGTGGGGCTCCGCGCAGGGGACATCTGGCTGTTGCTTTAAAAATGTTTGATCGTCATCGTTATGTGCGAGGCTGGTTTGGCTCCTGGGGGACACCTGTCACTTGTAGGGGCCCATCCACAGTTCCAACGGTGACTCGGTTTAACTCAAAGAACAGCTATGGGGCACCCACCATGGAGATAGCCGATGCAAGGGGCAGCGCCACCCCAGCACTGGCGGCGGACGGCCTCCTGCCACCGCCCCACAGCGCCACCTCCAGCCCCGGCGCGGCCGGTCCCTGTCCTCCGCACGTAGTAGAACAGCAACCAACACCAGCCTGTGCCTTCCTCCGGACCAGACACGGGTCCCAGCTTTTTCCACAGACTAACTCGTCAGGTCCTCCGTATGGTCTCTGTACCTTCCTCACACTGACCACACGGTCAGCGTCCCCATCAGTCCCACTTCGCAGAAGAGACCGAGGCCCCGAGCGGCTACTTAACTCGGGGTCACACGGCGG
The DNA here is from genome assembly GCA_004024845.1 of Tonatia bakeri. NCBI lineage: Eukaryota > Metazoa > Chordata > Mammalia > Chiroptera > Phyllostomidae > Tonatia > Tonatia bakeri. The sequence continues at coordinate 28,926 of PVIA01012136.1, read as the reverse complement.
GCACAGGGCAGAGCCGAGATGCAAACCTGGGCCCTCCGCCTGCAGACACCCCTGGTCAAACCCCACCCCGGCCCCGGCCCTGGCCCTGGCCCGCCTCACAGAACAGCTCCCTGGACACACACACACACACACACACACACACACACACACGGACGAGTCCCGACACGCGCCCCCGTGGCCCCGCCCCAGCCGAAGCATGCGAGCCCAGGCCCCGTGCGGCGCTCGCTCACCGGTGGACCACCCCGGCCCGGTGCAGGTGCTCCACCGCGGAGACCAGCTGCCGGACGTATCTGCGGGCCTCGGACTCCTCCAGCCGCTGCTTTTCGTAGATCCGGTGCATCAGGCTGCCCCCGGGGCACAGCTCCATGACCAGGTAGTAGCTGTTCTCCGTCTCCAGGATGTCCAGCAGCTGGGCGATGTTCGGGTGGCGGATCATCTGCTGGATCTGCCCCTCTCGCCGGAGGTTTTTGGTGACGTACGTGTCCTTCTTGGCTCGCTTCTTGTCAATGACTTTTATGGCCACCTGAGGGGACAGCGAGAACAGGGCTGAGGTCAGCCCCCTCAGACAAAGGTCATTCCCTGCCTCCGTGCGAGGACCCAGGAGAACACACAGCCACGCTCTGCACCAGGAGAGACGGGGACCCAAGACGCCTCAAGGGAAAGAAAGCGAAGTGTAGGCTCCTCAAGGACCCAAAGGTGCAATAATTGAGGAAGGGAGGGAAATGGGCTGGAGCGACTCGGACGGTGGTCTGCGGGGCTCCTCGGAGGGGCAGCGTCCAACTGGGGTCTCCGAGGGCAAAACACCAAGATGTCCCCGGCCAAGGGCCTCTCTCCCTGCCCCTCAGGCCTGGCTGTCCTCCCTCCGGGGTGGGTCCCCTGGCCGCTGCTTCTGCACCAGCCGACGCTGCCCGGCCTGCCATGCAAGGCCACGGGCGGGGCACTGCAGGGTGCAGGGCCCAGTGAGGAGGTGGCACCAGCCCCCGTCGTCCAGGGACCAGGCCGCCCCGCCTCCAGTGGCCAGGTGTCCCCCCAGGAGATGACCGCACAGGGTGACTCTCGACCCCACGTCAGGCCCCGACCTGCGGCCGCGCCCAGGCCTGGTCCCCACGACCAACAGGACGCTCCTCCTGCATCACGTCCCCAGAGTCGACGGGTCGCGAGCGTGGACCCTGCAGCCTCTACCAGCCACTGGCGCCCTGGGGGCCCCGTCTGCTGACAGCCTCCCTCACCTGCCCTCCTCCCGGTTGCGGACGCCTCCGGTCTGGCTCACCTGGGCCGGCCTCCCAGCGCCTGGACACAGCGCCTCTCCATGAGACTCGGCCACCCACGGGGCATGTGCCCGCCGGCTGCCCAGCCCCCGGCACAGGCTAAAACAGCGCCCCCCCACTCCTGTTGACGTCCTTCCTGCGTGAGCACACTTGCCATGTCTGCATGGTGCTCCCCGTGTGCTGACACAGAAGCTGGCCCACGTCAGGGATAAGCGGTCGACACATGGCTGATACACACCCAGACTCTCGTTTGCAGAAAGACACTCAAATGCCATTTTCTGGACTCGGGTCTGTGACGGAGGAGTCAAAGTCCGGCCACCACCAGCCGGGACCGTGATGTCAGAGGTGCAGAGGTGCGTCCGTCCCTGACGCTCACCCTGACCCCTGGCGCTCTCTCTACACTCGCCGACGGACCCCGGGTCTGCAACTCGGACTTCCCTGCTCCTGGCTCCCCCGGCTCCCTCGTCCCCACAGCTCCGCCCTGCAGCCCCGGGCGGTGGGCCCGGCCCCCAGCTCTCAGGTGGGCGGGCGCCCGGGACACACAGTGTCTCTCCCCACGTGCACCCCGCCACCCCCACCCCCACTCAAAGGCCCCCAGTCCTTCAGACGCCAACTCAAGTCCCACCTCCCCACTTGAGAGTCCCCTCAACCGTCCTTATGTCCCCGCCTCACGCGCCACCCGTGGCACCGTTCAGAGCACTGGCCCCTCCACTCGAGGGCCGGCCCCCTTTCCCCGCGCACCGGCCTTTGTGCGCGTGCGCGACCGACAGACGACGGAGCGAGCGCTGACCCGTGTGTTTTACCCCGGAAGCAAAACGGCGACAGACGCGGGGCCTGCCGTCTGCTCGGGCAAACAGCCCCTTTTTCGCTGACACAGTCAGAAGCGCCATGGAACCTGCGCTGGATTCTGCCGCAGGACCGGACGCCGCGACGCGCGCGCACCCGGAGCAGGTGACCCGGCGCCGCCGCGGTGCAGGTCCGCGCGTGCGCGGTGAGCGCCTGTGTGACCGCCGCCGGGCAGCTCCCACTCGACCTCCGCAGCGCGGTCCCCGCCGTCCCCGCCGTGGCCACGTCCCGGGAAGCGTTTCCCTTCCGACGCGGGCGCCTGGGCCCCCTTCACTCCCTTTCCTGGGGATGCCCAGGCCCTGAACCCAAAGACAGGACGCAGGGGGGACACCCAGCCCACGGGACCAGACGCGCCGTGGGCCGCACTGTCCCCGGTCAGCCGGACGTGGCCGCTGTCCACCCGCAGGAGGGAGGGACACTCCGGCTGCAGTTTGGCCCCAGCCAGTTTAACAGACGCTGGACTAACTGCCGTAAAAACTGTACTTGTTCATGACCACAGGCTCACACGCACGTGTACTCACACGCACACTCACACACACTCACACCTGTTGTCTTTGGGGGGGGACGTGAGGGGGTTAAACAGCAGGATCAGGGTCTGCCTCTGCCTTCGCCTGTGCTGCGGTTTTAAAGTCACACCCCCCGCATCGAAAGACAAAACGAGCGTGAAGCCCAGCAGCAGTGGGATCCGCCTCTCGACACAGCACACGATTGTGACACCGATCGTTCACACGACTCTGAACTGCCTGCAGCAGGTTGTGCGACAGCCACGAAAAGACACAAAGTCCCCGTCCCTGGAGTGTGCGGATGGGACCCTCTTTGGAAAGAGGGAGGGGCCTGACAGCAGAGAGTGGCCGGCGTTGGCCGGGGGGCCCTCTGCGTCCTCTCCAGCGTCCTTGTTACACAGAGGCGTGGCACACTTCGCACGAACGGGCAGGGGGGAGGAAGGGGACAGAGGTGGCGGTGACAGGCCCTGAGCCCTGGAACACCACGGCCACCGGAAGCTGGGAGAGGCCGAGGGCCGAGGTCCCCTAGAGCCTCGCGGGGACCACAGGCCTGCTGTCACCTGAAGTGCGATCCAAGGAAGGGCGTTTGGGGCTCCGGCCGCCAGAGCCGTGAGAGGGTGAGCTCCCACTGTTCCGAGCCTGGCGGTTTGCGCTGCTGTGCTACGTGGCCGCAGGGCGAGGACACAGCGGGTGGGTGCACCCCACCCTCGACAACCCCGCAGCCACCAGAGGTCTGCCCGCCTGACTCTGGGCAAGGGAGGCTCCCACAGAGAAGACAGGCTGCCTTAGCCGGGGGTCTTCAGGGGAAAAGTCAAACCGCTCGTCCTCGCCCAGGACCGAGGGCGGGGACCCGACCGAACCCCCAGCTGTCCTGAGGGGGCTGAGGGGCGGGGCTGCCAGGGGGCTGGCAGCCTGCGTGTCCGTCGCCCGCAGCAACCAAGGAAAAGGACCACGGCCTTGTGAAAGTCCCGTGAAACAAAGACTCTGGCTCTTCCACGGCCCCACAGGGCAGCCCCGGGGTGTCACAAAGGCTGCCCGAGGCCTCTCTGAAGCAGCGCTGGGAGCACGTGGTGAGGGCTCACCCACTCCTGTCCACTCCTGTCCGTGGAGAGGAACCTCACTGCAGACAACAGGGCAGCCCCACCGTCCTCTCCGCCCCCACCCCCACTCGCGCCAAAACAATGATAAAATCAGCAAACTAACTTTTAAACTGCTAGGCTAGCTGGTAAGAAAAAAAATAACAAAAACCAAAGAAGAAGCTCTAAGGAGCCTCGGGGGCAGCTGCAGGAGTGGGGGAAGGAGGGGTGGGAGGTCAGCCGGGGGGCTGCCCTGCAGGGAGGGCCAGCACCCTTCCACCCAGGAACCGGGACGCAGGCCCCCGGCTGTGGGTCCCCGTCGTCGAGGCGGGCCTGGCGGGAAGGAATCCTCAGCTGATGGCCCCTGTTACACATCAAGAGAAAAAGCACCAGTAAAACTGTGCTGGACCAGGGTGCACCGAGCACCCGGCCCAGCCACCGCGCACACCCCACACACCCGTGGGTGCCTGAGGCAGCCGGGTCACGCCCTCGGTGCCGGTACTTTCCCCATGGAGGCCGGAACAGAGTCGCGTGCGCTGCCCAAGGCCAGTCTGGCCTCCCTCCTTCCTCGGACGGCAGCACGGCCGAACTATCCACATGGCAGCAGGGTTAACAGGACTTCAAAGTTCGTCCCTCCAGCCTGGTCGCCCTTCCCGGCCTGCAACACCCGTCCCTCTGCACCCCAGAGGAGCAGACACACTCCGTGTGTCCCACCTCCACAGCGGGACGGACGGACTGGGATCTTCCCCACCACAGAAAACTCACGGGCGCTTCGCCCGGGACACAGCATGTGCCGTGTTTTCCAAAGTTCCCGTCCCCGCTTCATCGACGCCACTTCCCACGGCAACGTTTCAGAGAATCTGGATGTCCAGGGAACCGGGGGCCTGATCCCCGGAAACTTCTTCTTACGTGGAAATGAGCTGAAAAGAGTGTGGGTTTCTTCACGAGGCCTGGACGATGAACTCACAGAAACCTTTCCTCCGTCAGCCGACACCAATGAAGCACCTACAGCATCCTCAGTGACACGGCTCCCCACGCCAGGCGCGCACGGCGAGATGGACACGGGTATTCAAGCCCACATGCGCGGAGAATGCTGACTTCTTCGTCGTCACCGCCTGCCACGGGCTGAACGGCATCGCCCCCCAAATTCACAGGGTGAAGCCGGAACCCCCAAGGTCACCATGTTTGGAGACTGGCCTCCGGAGGTCACACTACGATGACGGAGGCCATGAGGGATGGCCCGATTGGGCGGGACTTGTCCACACCGAGGAGAGGCCCCGGGAGGAGGGCGCAGGGAGAAGGGGCGTCCGCCGGCTAAGCAGCGAGGCCTCGGGACAGACCGGCCCTGCCGGCACCCCGACGTCAGATGCCCCGCCTCCACGACCGGGAGGAAACAGGTCGGTCGTTTGCGCTCACGTCGGAACACCCTGCCGCGGAGCCCGGCCAGGGCAGCCCTGGCTGACGGCTCCAGGCCGAGCTGTGCGTGAGTCGTCAGCAGTGACAGACGGCTTCCTGTGTGCACCCTGTGACAGCCACAGAGTCTGGATGACAGGCCCGAGCCAGGTGTGCGGGGCGGACGCCCCAAAGCCACGAGGACCGTGACGAGGGGCCCAGGGCTCCGAGGCTCCGCGCAAACCTGAGCCTGAGCCGGAATCCGGAGTGAAGACTTCGGTGACCGGCGTGACCCGGTGGGGAGGCCTGACAGTAAACTGGTTTCAGGCCTTCGTCCAAGGAACGGTCCGCACGAGCGTCCGAGTGGAACAGGCTTCTGCGCAGGGGAGACTGACTTCACAGGGCAGAGAACAGCCTTCGCTGGCTGTATCGCTGATGCGGGGTGGGGGGCTGTCCTCCGGAGAGGGGGTGCCGGACGGCCAGCCCACGGGTGGCTGTCTCGCTCGGGGCCCATCAGTGCCGCTGCCCACGTAGCACAGGGAGGCTGCGCTGACCCCGGCTCCCTGCTGGTCGCCTGCCGCCACCGCTACCGGCTAAAACCTGTCTTCCTGCAAACGAGAGGAAGCCTTCCTTTCCCAGTTTGAACGACGGAGCTCATTAGGGCTGGTCTCGGCAACTGTGACAGAGCCAGCGCTGAGGCAAAGGCCCAGCTCCAGTCGAAGGGAGAAACCAAGCAGGGGTGTCCGACCTCGTGGCTGGCGTCTCTGGGCCACACAGGGAGAAGAGTCGTCCCTGGCCACCCATCAAATACACCAACACTAACAAAACCTGATGAGCAAAAAAGGGTTTTAAGTACATTTAATACTGTGTGTTGGGCCGCATCACAGCCATCCTGTCGGCCACCCCTGCAGGGCAGCGGGCAGGGCTGGGGGACGCTCCACACCCACCCCAGGGGTTCAGGGACACCGTCACTGGGACCGGCTGTGCCCGGACTCCAGCTCGGGTCCCCAAAGAAAATCGCGACCCGACACCCTGGGACACGCTGCTGGTGGGAACCCAGACGCCGGGCCTTTCGAGGGGGGAAGGAAGACGGCGAGACAAGGACTCTGAGACGACAGAAGGGCCGCCTCCGTGCAGCCACTGGGACTCCCCTCCACGGAGCCGCAGTGGGCGTGCTCAGGGTGCACGTGTCACCCACGCGGAAAAGCAACCCCAGTTCCCTGCTCAGCAGGAAGTGGCCACAGCTCAGGAGTCCAAGGAGAGGGGGGACCGGTTAAAACGGGCAATGCCCGAATCGGTTCCTCGGCTTTGGGAACGAGTCAACCAGGCCCACAGGGGACCCCTCTTGGGGTCCCCACCACGGCCGGCTCCCGGAGCACCAAACACAGTGAGCCAATGAATACACTGGTTAAAGGACCGAGCGTCCAGCCCTGGCTGGTGTGGCTCAGTGGACTGAGCGTTGGTTGGCCTGCGTGTGAACCAAAGGGTCACTGGTTCGATTCCCAGTCAGGGCACATGCCTGGGTTGAGGGCCAGGTCCCCAGTAGGGGGCAGTGAGAGGCAACCACACATTGATGTTTCTCTCCGTCTCTCCCTCGGTCTGAAAATAAATAAACAATGCCTAAACCACCACCACCACCACCGAGCGAACCCGACCCCGCAGCAGCCTCTCCCACTCCAGCCTCTTCCCCCGCGGCCCAGTGCCATAAACGAGCGTCACAACGGGGGGCAACACGTCACCGGGACAGGAACAGACCCACAGAATCCGAGACATCCATGGCTGCCACTGCTGGGAAGACCTCCCCTGGGGTACGGCCCCGCCCCACTCCTCTCTGCCCTCCCCTGAGAAAGTCCCCCTGTGCTCCCGTGCTCCGGTCCTGTCCCTGAGGCCACTTCATCCCCGCCCACTGACCCCTCCCCACCCGGCACAGTCGGGAGGTCCCCCCCCGACCCCTCTGCTGCCCGCCAGCTCCCCAGGCCCCTCTCCACCCCGAGGCCCCCAACTTCCCTCTGAGGCCGGTGGTGGGTGTCACCAGAGCCCAGACACCTTGGGAAGAAACTGGGTCCCTTGATGAGAAATTTAAAACCCCTTGTGGCACCTGCCCCCCACAACTTCCCCAACCCCCTCACTTTTTTTAAGGAAAAGGAATTCCGTCTCCCGCACGAAGGAACGGGCTCAGGCACCACAAGAATGCATTCTGAATTCTGAGATCTCTATTCTCGGCGGAGGGGCCCGTGATCGGAGGTGCTGCGCCCCTTGGTGAGCCCCGTCCCGTGAGTGAGTCACGCGCTCGTTACCCTGGTCCGGGGGAGACCCGCGGAGCCTCGTCAGGTCGGCACGAGGCGGCAAAGGTGTTAATCCCGTCCTTCCTGGGACACAAGACCTGCTGACCCCACCGCCCCTCCGCCAGAAAACTGGACCCTCGGATCGTTGCCATTCTCCGTTAGGGGGATCGGCGGTGACGCCCCCCCGTGCTGGACACATTTTTCTCACGGCGCAGAGAAAAGACCGATGGCTTAAATGGGTTCAGGGTGCCCGGCCCCTGCGACCCACATCAATCAGGCCGCCATCCATCTCGGTGACGTGGCCACGTAAACACTCAGGCTGGCTGGGGAACCGCTTAGTGACCCGAAGGATCCGGTGCGGCTGACCGCAAACACAGCAGAAACCAGCTCCGTGGGCAACCGCCATTTCTTTGGCGGCTCGTGGTGTGAAAACCGGCAAAAAGGCCCACGGCCCACGGCCCACAGCCACCAAGCCACACGCATGTCAGAACTGGTCCCACTACTGGCCACTGGACAAGCGAGACACGGCAAAAGGGGGAGACCCTGCCACACCCCCTTTTCAAGGGGGACCCTCAGTTTACATTAATATGCCCGTCAGCCACCCAGCCGTGACACGTGCGGCCTGGACCCGACTCGAACCCGCAGCTCGGCAGCTTCTGGGCGTGGCTCCCCCCTGGGTTCACACAAACCACATGCGGATTATCCATAAGCCACGCGTCCACATCCCAGAAACAGTAAGTCCCTCTGAGGACGTCCTCGTGATCTTGTGCGTCCCTGAAGAAGTTCCAGGGGAGATTTCAAACACCGATTCCCTCCCAGGCCGCAGAAACACATGTGCTGGGGTGCAGCAGCCACCACTGGGGGCGCTGGACCCGGTTCATTCTGCTGCTTGTCCAGCCCTCCCCCCCGCACACAGGCCAGGCAGCCCGCAGCTCCGCACGAGGGCAAGTCAGGGGTCCCACGGAGGGGGTGCGCGTTTCCCCCCAGAGCCAGAGGTGGCTCCAGGGACTCGGGGTCTATCTGCTCAGATAATTCTCCGCAGAGTGGAATTCGGCGGGCGAGGGGCGTGAGAGGGAACTCCCCGACAGGAAAGGACCCCAGGAGGAAAAGGTGACGGAAGAGGGGAGTGGATCCCACCAGAGAGCGGTCTCTGTGCCCTGCTGCCCCCACCCGGCATGGCCCCTGGGTGGCCCGGCTGTCCAGACACCCAGCCCCCCCGAGGGACAGACTCCCCAGGCCCTGGCTGCGGCGGCTGTCACCCGACGCCACGGACAGGGCGGCAGGGACGCGCGGGGGATCACGGCATCCACAGGCTCCCTGCTCCTGAGCGCTCGGCTTGTAGTCTTCTCCTGGGTCCTCTGAGCGTCTGTCCGAGTGTCCTCTCCTCAGGAGGACACCACGGGGCCTCAATTCACCGTGACCGCCTCCGTAAAGACCCCATCACCAAGTACGGTCACATTCCGAGTCTGGGGGTTGGGGTACACCCTAACGAACACCCCAAACCCCTGAAAACCCTGACAGACACCCCGACAGGCACTCGGCACGGTCAGCGGCTCGACCCCACGGAGCACCGTGCACCAGAGCACACGCCTTCTGGGGGCAGAAGCTGCCCCGAGCGACATTGGGCCGGCACGGCCGCCCGGCTGCTGGCGTGGGGTCACGAGTCACCGTCCCCAGCCTGAAACCCTCCTCCGTCACCTGGAGACGCGTGAGCGCTCGGGTTACACGCGGAGAAACCCACACCGGCCGCTCCTTTCCCAGGGAGAAAAGAACAAAGAGAAAAGGAAAACTCTGTTCGAAGGCTCTCGATTTCCATTGTCTCCACTTGCACGTGACTGTCACTGGCCCCTAATCAAACTGTCCCGCTGTTTACCCAGACGGGGGGCTGGGGGAGGAGCAATCAGCACTTGGGGGGATTTTTCCCTTCCGACTTGCGGGGGGCCGGGGGGCAGCTGAGGGTCACTCCAACCCGTAACACACAGGAAGCCGGAGCCCGGGACACTGTCAGTTCCCGTGGTGACTCAGGACGCAGGAGGGTCACAGGTGCCCAGGCTGCAGGGCAGGGTGCGCCCCCAGATCCCCCTTCGTGTCCCCAGGGCAGCGGCGGACAGGGACCCGGCCGAGCTCCTTTCCCCGCCACCTCCTTCATCCCCTCGTCTCTCCGACAGGGCGAAGCCGAGATGGGGGCCCCTCCAGAGGGCAACCGGGGCGGAGTGGCCGACGTCTCCTCAAGGTCCCCTAAAGCCCCAGGACCCCTCACGCGTCCCACTTCCGGGAAACGTTCTCACTGCCACGCAGTGAGCCCGGTGTGTGGGGTTCCCGCTCGGGGCAGATCTGGCTCTTGCCCGTTCACAGTGCCTTCGGCGCCTTACACAAAAACCCCGAATGCGAGGGGGGCGTTTGGGACAGAAACCCGGGCCCCCTCGGCCTGCCCGCCTGCGTGCCCTGGAGCAAAGGCAGCTGGCCCTCCCGCGCCCCAGGAGCCCCGGACACCCCGAGGGGCGCCCTGTACCCTGTGGTCTCCCAGACCGGACACCTTTTCCGCGACCGTCTGCCTACGCAGGCACCGCGTACTGATCCGTGCAAACACCCCTGCCAGCCGCTCTCCGTCAGGAAGACAACCAATAAACGTCCGAAAGAAGAAACTCAGACCATCTCCGACAGCCAAGCAGAGGCAATGCCCTTCCTCTCTGAACTGGTCAGAACTGGGAAGTCCGCCCTCCAGCACGCCCAGCACAGGGCTAGGGTGAGAAAGGAGTGTTTGCACAGGGCGGCAGGGGAGGGGAAGAGTCTTCCGGGCCAGAGGGGGATGTGCTGGGGGGGAGAGTCCTGAGCTTCCTCTCCCCCTCCCCCGGCCTCGGCCTCGCGTCGCCGTCACTTCCACGGCGAAGAGACCAGACGTGCCATCTTCAAAATCTGACATTCAGTACTTTAAACTCCAAAATGAGCTCTAATCCAGGAAGCAGCCTGCCTGCAGGCCACAGGAAGCAATCAGTAGCCTATTCTCACATCACAGGACGCTCGGCAGCCCAGCACAGCTGGGAAGGGACAAGAATAAGGTCGCTTTGGGGACGCGGGGGGACCTGCAAGAACGGGAAACACAGAAATGCGGCCAGAATTAGTCCAAGACAAAGTCCTCAACCCAATCCTGGGACCTAGAGCGACCTCAGGTCACACTGGACGTCACAGGACTTCCAGCCGAGAGCCGGTTAGCAAATAAGGAAACCACAGCCCCTCAGGACGCCAAAATGTGGCGTGTGGGGAGCAGCTGGCACCCAACCAAACGCAGGGGGGCAAAGCCACACAACCAACCTCCCCGCCACCCCATCTGACCCCCAGACGGCCTCGCTGTCCCACAGCTAAGACGGTTTCCTGCAGGTGCAGGAGCTGGGTGCCGGGCAGTTACACCAGGAGGATTCGAGGGCACCTTCCCAGCCCCACGGCCCCATCCGAGAAATGGGAGGCGGCCCTGAAACATCTGGAAGGAGCACAAAGTAAAGACCAGGAGGCAGGGAAGCCCACAACAGCGAGAAGCCCCGGCCAGAGGAAGGTTCTCCAGGCCACGGAAGCTGCTGGAAGCTCCTGGCAGAGGCCGAGAGGAGGGCAGTGGAATTCAAGGAATGCAGACATGGGGTCCCGGTGGACTTCCCGTCCTTCCGTCCTTCGGGGGGTGTCGCCTGCAGAGGGGGACGTGTGGCCAGTATCTTCCTTCTTCCTCACCCCCCGTCCTCCTCAACGTGAAACCACGCCGCCCGCGATGACCTGAGTGGGCGTCCACTTCTCCGCGTCTGGAAGAGGCTGATTAACACGGACCTTCAAACATAGGCGTGAAAGTCCGACAGGCGGAATTACCAGCTGCCATGTGCTCCCTGACACAATGCTGAATCCATTCTCAGGCCCTGTGCTTCTCACACACACACACACACACAACAAATACACGAGTGTGTGTTTCTAACACACACTCATCTCCACTTAGTCCAATTCCCATCGAATCCCGTGAAGTGGCGGCATCACATTAGTCGAAGATTCAGAAACTGAAGCTTCGAGGGTCTGGCCTCCTTCGAGAAGTCTGGGCGGCTGTGGAGCAGAAAGGTGCCCGGCACCGCCGGGTCACGTCCTCCGGCAACAGGCTAGAAACCAAAGTCAGAGGTCCCCGCCCTCCACGGCGGTTTTCCGCAGACGGCGACGACCCCGCGTGGGGACTGGCTGACAGAGCGGAACCGACGACAGACCCTCGGGGTCACCGAGGCCTGAAAAGTAAGAGGGCACTGCAGGCAAAGAGGAATTGGCTGGATCAGACAAACTATGAAACTTCTACGGGTCCCCTCAAAAAAACAAAAAAACAAACACAAAAACTGCATCAAAGGCAAATGACCAGCTGGAAGAACGAGTTTTTTAAATTATAAGGAGCCCCAAATAACGGGATGCTTTTTATCACCAAAAGCCACAGTTTAAAAGAATATTTAACGCCGTGGGAGAATGCTCTCTGTACATTCAGATGGGGAAAGCACGGTTACAACATGCATGGCGTAACCTCAGTCCTGTAGCGCACGACTTCCAAGGGGAGGACAGCCACCACAGCCGGCACCCCGTCACGGTGGAGACCCGTTCCGGGAAACGCAGCGGCCGTGAGTCTGCTGCCGCGGGAACCGTGGAGGCCCTCACGCACCCCTGGACGGCAGCCCGCCGCACACTCGGCTCTGCAGGCAGCCCGGCAGCCCCGGGCTGCGAGCACACGACCCCACACGGGAGCACACGCAGCAACCGGGACGCGACGGACCCGGTGAGCACGGGGTGTGTGCGGCCCCTGCAGGTGTGGCCCAGCCTGCCGTTCCCAGCACACCTGCTTCATAAGCAGGAAGAGCCCAATCTGAAATAACAAACACGTAGCAAATCCACACGCCAGGGGCAGAGACGCTTATCTTCAGCGTCCAGCGTGCCGTCCTGCACGTGACTGCGTGTGCTGGCCGTGCAGGGGGTTCGTCCGCACCGGCCTCGCCACAAACGGGGGTCCCGGGTGTCGGGGACGTCGGGACGGCTCCGCGGTCACGGGGCGATGGGAAGTTTTCGGCCCTATCACGATCCTCCGGGGCCACCGTCCACTGCGACAGGCGGTGCGTGGTGCACGCCTGACAGGCGTGTGCACACACACATCTGTGTCTCACACACCCAGCCCACACACGGAAGTGTGATCGGTGATGGATGGCTGCTGGGCTGTGTGACTACACGTGATTTTTGTTTTTACTTTGTGTTTCTATTTATTTTCCACAAGGAGCCAGGGGTGAAAAAAAATCATGCTTAATTAATCAGAAGAAAACGGATAATTTTTAAACACAGGAGAGTAGGAAATGAAACGCAGCTGGTGAAGTGAGACCGCGAGTGGCAGAGTCAATAAGGAGCGGAGCGGACGTTAGTGGGCGTGCCCGAGTACGTGGCAGTCAGCGAATCTCAGCCGGGACTTATTCTGGGGGATCAGGGACTTCGAGAGCTCTGGAATGCACCAGCACCTGGACTTGGTTCGAAGGGTTTTAAACCACTGAGTACTTGGTCCGAAGACTTTAAGATTTACTGTTAAAATATTTACACTTTAAAATATCTATACGTTAAAGTAAATAATTAAAATATTGGCATTTGAAATTTTAATTTTTTAAATAGTTGTAGCTGACCTAGGAAAAACACTGATTTACATCGGATGATTTGTATCTATTTTTAAATACACGCGCCCTTTGGCATCTGGAAGGTGCCACTCCAAGTCTGGTTATGGGAAAGAAACTTTTTACTCAGCGCTCCCTGGTGCTTTAATTTAATGCTCGCTACGATAAGAAGCTCGCTGTTGATCTACGGGAAAATATCTCGCATAATGAATTAGGCGGCGGCGTGACAGCCTCGCAGCTCGCACCCTCTAGAGGGAAATTCAAGTTCATTACATCAAATTGGGCTTGAAATTGCCACCGCCGCTCACGAACGCTCGTTTCTCCTGGAGCGAGCGAAACGTCGCCCTGCGGGACGACCTGCTAGAAACCCGGAGCAGCCCTCTCCGGGCAGCACGTGCTCCGTTTCCCCTGCGTGCCCACGCGTCCACGCCCCGCCGAGGGCGCAGTCGTGGCCTGTCCGGTCGAATGTCAGCCGGGACCGAGGAGCGCACTCAGAGAGCCAGGCTCCCCAGCGGAGCGGGCTGTGGCAACCCCAAGGAACACCAGACTGCGCGGGCCACGGCTCTGCCTCCGCCCCGTGGCTCTCGCTGACAGGGAGCTCAGATAAACTGCTAGAATGTTCTGACCCCAGACTGGACGCCAGCCTTCCCGGAGGCGTCCCCACGTTCCCCGGCACGTCCTCCTTCCAAGTGCCTCGGAGGCCCCAGCCCAAACGGAGCCGGGAAAGCTGGCCCGGCTCCAGACCATCTGCATGGCAAGCCCAGCCAGCGGCCCTGGGTGTGCAGCTGTGTCTGAGACAAGTCATCAGTGTCCCTGCGTCCCTTCCTGGAGGAGGGCGGCGTCCGTCCCCGGGCCTCTGGGACGCTGGGTGTGCGGCTCCGAGGAGCGCCGGCAGCTGCAGCACCTGGTCCAGAACCCTCGCTCCCCGCCCAGGGGCGTTTCTCCTCCTGGCGCGGGAGAGAGGTTCCGCCACCGGAATGACCGCTGGCTCGCCAGAGCCTCCCCACACCCCTGCTTCCCGCCTTGGGAGTCTGCTCCCCAAAGTCGTGCTTAGCAGGACATTTCATGACGTGTATGTAATAGGGTACAAATGCACACACACACACATGGGCGTGTGCATATCAAGTTAACCTGGAACACAGGGGTGCGGCCTGACGGGCCCACGCACACGGGGATGTGGATTTTCCTCAGTAAACACAGCAAGTACGTTTTCTCTTCCCTGTGACTTACTTTGCTGGGAGCCGCCGGGAGTCTGAGCTCGGCCCACAACCTGCACACACAGACGTCCGGACCCCTCGCCGGCAGCTGCTGCGCGCCCTCTCCTTCCCCAGCCTGCGTTCTGGTGCCCATCACTGCCGTGCCTGCCGCTGAGCGCCATGCAGAGAACCGTGGCACAGGGCGGGCAGTGAGCCAGGGAGAACCTTCACGGCACGAGAGTGTCGGGACAGAGGCAAGGAGACAGGCAGACACCTCACCAAGGGCCTGGGGGTGGGGTGTCAGACGAGCCGACAAGAGCGGCAGAAGTGGCTTGGGGAGGCAGGTGAGGTATTGTGGCTCAGAGGTCAGGCGAAAGCAGGCTTTTGACTCAGGAGACTTATAAAAACTTATAAAAAACGTGTCGTCCAAGAGACAGATCCAAGCCTCCCTTATCTCCAGGGGAACATCCACAAAAAACCACGTCTGCACAGCCACCCCGCCCATCTGTTGCGCTGTCAGTTTCCCGGAAAGTGCTGAGGGTTCAGTGACCGTCCCCTGACCAGACAAACCACTCTCCGCTCAGGCCGGTCGCCGTCACTCTGACGGCGCAGAAGGCACAGTGTCCAGGGCTGGCAGTCCTCCCGAGGAACGCCGACACACAGCCCACCCAGCCCCATCACTCACACGGGCACCCCAGGGGCTGCGGGGGAGACGGCGGCACCTCCAGACTGTCCCCGCGGGCCGTCCCCTCGCCCCGGGAAGCTCAGAGCACCCTCTGGTCCCGCTGAGCATCTGCTTGGCTGCAGGGGACACTCCAGGCCCCGGGACAGAGCGGCCGTCCCTCCCTCTCGGAGACAATCAACACCAGTACACGCCGGGGGTCAGGCGAGGGGCGAGTCCAGGGGTGCCCCCCCCAAACCCATGTGTTGGAGTCTAGTCTTCGTGCATCTGGGCTGCTGTCACATGACAACGCAGGCTAGGGGGCTCGTAAGGAACAGCAATGTATTTCTCACACCTCCGGAGCCTGGGGAGCCCCGTCTGCACCGGGAGACGCGGCATCCGGCGAGAGTTCCACAGCCTTCTTTCCTCTCGCAGTGTCCACACATGGGGCCGGGAGCACGTGGGGTGGGGGGGTCCCTCAGAGGACCACTCACCCCGCCCACGAGGGCTCTGACCTCCCAAAGGCCCGACCTCCTAATGCCACCACATTGGGATTAGGTTTCACATATTAATTTGGGGGGGTTGGGGGGGGCACAAACATTCAGGCTCTACTGAGTCCCGCCCCCCAGGACCTCAGGACGTGGCCTCACCGGGAGAGGCCACACCTTCACGGGCACACTCAAGGCGCAGTGAGGGCGCCAGGATGGACCCTGGCCTCTCATGACTGGTGTGCACCTGACCCAGGGAAACACACAGAGACAGACACACACGGAGGGACGCCGGCACCAGTGACGGGCAGCAGGACTTACGACGTGCGGGTTCAAGTGTGTTACCCTCCTACTCCATGGCTGGAGGATGGTTACTGTGGACCCTCCGTCCTGGGAGTACCGGGCAGTCATTGAAAGGAAGGAAGGGACCCCACACTGGTTTTGGGAAAGGACGTTCAAGACGTAACGCTGGGGAAAAGTGGGACACTGAACTGCATGTTCCGTGGAAAGTGCATCGTTCTACACCTGGAGTTTACACGTGCGACAGAGGCGGGCCGGCCTGGGGGGGCGGGGGGACAGGCACAGGGCAAGCGGGGAGGAGCCCCTAGGTCCTGAGGCCGCAGGTGACAGGCAGCGTTCTCTCACTGCACCCCCAATGACCCTCTGAGTTTCCAACCAGGTGTCGGCATGAACTACACCAACACGAACCCAAATGGGTCTTAAAATCCCATCAAAGTGACTAAAACGCAAACAGAACCCAGTCCCCAGCAGCCACCTCACTAGGTGGACAGAGCGGGCACAGCGGCGGTGGCCAGGGGGTGCCGGCAGGTGGCTCGGACCTGAACCCCACACCCCTTGGCAGCGAGCCCAGCGTGCCCAGGAGTGGGGGAGGCGGGGCCTCTCCCAGGCAAGCAGCGCCATCTCTCAGTGGGCACCCCGGTCGGCCAGCCCGCCAGGCTCTGCCGACACGGGTCCTCCAGAGAGAACACACAGAGCGCATCCGAGTGCCCTGCGGCACCCACAGACACGACGGGGTGCCCGAGAACTCCGACCGCAGGGAGGCTCGGAGGGGCTGGACGGCAGACGCCCTGGGGCTCCTCATTTCAGGGCGAGGGGAACCAGACCGGGAGGACAGCAGGAACAGGGAAGCTGCCACGTTCTGCACGGAAACATCCTGGACTCAGGGTCAGACCCTGTCCCGCTCAGGAGTAGGCGCCTGCACCTACTGCTCGGATGTCCCTTTGGGGCTGCAGACCTTGCTGGCTCCCAGCACGGGGCGGGGAGGGGACGTGGGGGGGGGTGCTTTACCCCAGCAACTGCCCCCAGCAGGTGTCTGAGGTCCCGGCCCCCTCCCAGGGCAGCCCATGCCCAGAGACAGGCCACACAGAGGCACAGAGGCCCAGTCCCCTCTCTGGACTTGGACACCTCTGAAGCACTGGAGCCCAGCTCCGCCCTCGGCCCAGGGCGGCTGGGCTCCACCCCCTGCCCTCCCTCCCTCTCCCCTCCCCTCCCCGCCCCCACCCTCAGAGGTGCTGGTCCAAGTGCATTACCCAAGACCCCACTCTCCCCGCTCAAGGCCTGTGCACCAGGAAGCCACCTGCACACAACCCTAACACCCTGAGGGGGTCTGCCGTCCTCAAGTCAAGACAAGGTCCTACTCCATTAGGGTCGTCGTCCCTAACTCCAGTGGCTGGCGTCCTGATTAGGAAGGAGAGGGCGATGTGGACGAAGGTGACACACAGGGGACGACAGCCACTCAAACGCAGAGGCGGAGGGTATGGAGGGACGCGGTGGCAAGCCCAGGGCTGTCCCAGAAGCTGGGACAGACCGGGAAGGATCCTCCCTGGAGCCTTCAGAGGGGTCCAGCCCCACAGACACCTTGACTTTGGACTTGTGGTCTCCAGAAGCCTGAGAGACTAAATCTCGGCAGTTTCAAGCCTCGGACAGGTGACAGTTGTCAGGGCCGCCCCAGCAGTGACAAGAGGTCGGCGGGAAGCCTACTCTCGACGTTCCTGCTCCATCCCTGGCCAGGGTCCCCGCAAGCCCCGGAGGGGGTAACGCTCAAAGGGCTAGAGGAACCCACCGTCACCACACTGCCACCACACCGTCACCACACTGCCACCACACCGGTGAGCACAACAGGAGAGAGGCGACTGCTCCCGCTGCCCCGCAGAGGTGTCAGCCACCCGGTACCCCCAGGCCCCAGGGTTAGCTCCTTCCCGCCAGCCATCCCCCCGGCCAGCCAGCCAGCAGCACCCACTCCAGAGCGTGCAATTCCACTCAGCTCTCGGCGGCGGCCCGAGCCCAGGTAGCACGCAGGAAGGGGTTTCTCCAGTTCACTGAGTAGGGCTGGGTGATGCCGTCTGCAAGTTCAACACGCCAACAGAGCAGGAGGCTCCGTTACCGTGAGGAGCCGGCCGGGATGCCTGTGCAGGGGGCACGGCACTTTGGGTGCCAGCCCCCGTCCCAAGGTGCAGCTGGACTGCCCATCATCTCCCAGGTGGCACCGCCACCCCTCCCCGCGCCATCTGGGAGGGTGACCCCAGTGGGGGTGGGGGCTGCCGCGCCGCCCGGGGCCACCGCACCTGCAGAGATCGCGCCAGGCTGCCCTCCTCCGAGCGGGCAGCGAGCAGCCTGTGGCGTGGCTGAGGGCGCCCTTTGAAGTCCCTGGGGCCCGAACGTCCAGGAGCAGGAATTTCCACCCATTCAGAGGCACTTCGGAAGGAGGCAGCGGCCCGGAGGCAGCCCCGCCTGATCACATGGCCGCGCACACGGGCGCCTGCGGCACACGGAGCAGGTGCTTCGGCCAGATGCCGCCCCAGTGCCAAGAAACCCGGCCGCGGACTAATGGAGATCTCCAGGCTCTAAGCATTTCTCCTTCCTCAGGGCCATTACCACTCGATTTCTAACACTGAAAAAAAAAAAATTACAGGATTTAGCACCTGTTTGTTTCAGAAATACTTGCTAAAAACGCTAAAAACAGATCCGACAAAAGGCCACCTTTAAAATTAGTCGTGTTTCCCGCCCGGCGGAGCACAGACGCATATTTTTAGTAACCCTCCCACCCCAGGTAGCTGGCAGCCACACTCCACGCATCGTTGCCGGCAACTTACTAAGCAGGAGAATGTTATTTTTAGCCCCCAAATAGCTCCAATGAAAGTCATAAACAGGCTCGTGTCTTAAACCAAAGGTTAGAACAAGACAGTTAAACACCTGCACCCACGGTGTTTCACGCCCAGCTCCGGGCCTGAGGGCGACCTCGCAGTTAAAGGGGACTGTGGCATCGAGTCCCCTCCCGTCTCTGCGCCCACGGAGCCAGCTCCGGACCCGGGACCTGCCCCCGCCTTCCTCCGCAGGCCTTCCCAACTCTGCCGTATCCGTGTTTTTAAACTGTGCTCAGCACCCACTATGTGCCCAAGGCTGCACTCCACGGGGCTCAGGGACCCAGGTCCCAGCCCGAGCACAGCTCCTCTGGGTCTCCCGGTCCACCCGCCGGTGCTCCTGCCCAGCAACTTGGCTCTCCTCTCCCAGCCTCAGCGCCTCCTCCTCCAAACCTGATTTCCCCAACGTTTTCCTACGCCAGTCCCCGGCGCAGGGATAGTCACAGACGCTCAGCCCCGACTGAGGACGCCGGTGTCAGGAGCTTCCTGGGAGCACGTGAATCATTGATTTGTGAAGCCGTCCGAACAGAGACTGCTCCAGCTCCGAGCTGGAGGACACAACAGGTCTCCGCCAAAGCCATCCCCTTTTTTTCAAGCAGTGAGAGGGCCATCTCGATGCCAATGACTTTTGAACAAACCTCGTCGGAGGAAAGGCAGGAAAACCCTGTCCCGCAGGATGTAGGGGGGGGGCCTCCGGAGGAGACAAGGCTGAAGCCAGATGTGAAAGGAGAAAAGTGGGTGTCTGCCATCCGGACTCAGGCAGTCACTCCTGGCAAGCCATGGAGGATTTCATCCCCGTCTTTTCGGAAATGTGCACCAGGTTAAAACACAACACACAGACACACACACCCTCCATCCCCCTTCCAGCTTTTTTGTGAACAGACACCCCCACACACACACACTGTCCTGGATCGGTTCACTCAGGGGTGGCATGGGGGCATGCATCTATTTCTTACTACAGTGTTCATGACTTCCCCACCCACTATGGTCTGCATCCTTTAGAAAAGGGGAGGAGAAAAGTGAAGTACTTCCTCCAGAAAGTATGCACCCTCTAAAAAGGACTGTCGGGTGAGAGCCCTTCCTGAGCCCCCAACGCCACCCACCCGGGGGGACACTGCAGAGCCCCTTCCTCCAGCTCTGTCCCACCAGGGCTCCCCTCACGTGGCTCACAGGAGCAGCGCTCCTGCCGGGGAACAGCTCCTAACAGCTCTTCTTTGAAAGAGACCAAAGGCAGTGAGTGGTGTGGGGTGGCTGCACCTCGGCTTGGGCTTCAGTGAGACCGTGTTCATGGCCGGGGTGGGGATGGGACTCTCGAACTCAGCAGTCCTCCTGGGCAGAGGCAGGCAGGCAGACACACACACACACACACACACTCGGTCACCTCTACAAGCTCCCAAACCCAGGCCTGCCGGTCAAGCCTCAGAGGTGCTGGGTTTGGTGGGTGGACACCATGGACGACACCACTGTTTCCTCAAGGCCGGGGCTCACAGCGCTGAAGCCCAGGTCGCTCCTGAGGCTGCAGGCTGGCTCCGGAGAGAACTCTCCCTCCTTCCCCGCCACCCTGGGAAGCGCCACCCTCCACTAGACCCAGACAGGCATCCGACGGACTGTTCCGGCCTTGCTGACGTGAAGCCGCTTTGGTCACGGAAGACAAAAGGGAAAGGGCGTGAGCCCAGCCCCGAGCCCCGGAAGCCAAGCACGGGGCAGGGACAGAGCTCAGAGTGCGACCCGGGCGACGCAGCCCAGGCCAACAGCCCAATGTGACCATGTATTGGCGAGGGCGCCCCGACACGGGGAGGAGCAGGGAGGTGGCGAGAAGCCAGCGCAGTGCAGTGCAGGGCGGACAACAGAAATGTGCTGTCACGGGGCCGCTGGCTGCCAGCACCAAGCCTCGTCTCTCCTGGCCAAGTTCACGAGCGGACACGCACAGCCACCCTCAGCCCCACACACCTTGGGTGAGGATCGCGTCCCACCGCACACCCGAGCGGGAGATGCGTTCGCTCAGACACGGGGCAGGGACAGAGCAGCGGCGAGGGACCTGGTGGCCGTGTGCCCTCTCCCGCTGCTCCAGAACGGTCTGCAGTTTTGTTTGGAATCTGTCTTCTCCGAAGAGCTGCTTGGTCGAGGGAGTTCCCCCTGAACATTTCCTTTCCGAGTGGAAATCCAAGCAAGAGACACTTTTCAAAGTGCTCTCTGCCCCCACTTACCCCAGAGGAAGGGCTGTAGGAACAGCAGGCGCAAGACGAGGCTGACAGGAGCCCTGCGCTCAGACGCAAGGGTCTCCAGGGCACAGTGGGGAGACCCGAGGAAAACCGAGGTCTGGGAGGGGAACTCAGGGGTGGGCGGGGCAAGGGGGCAGGGCACCTCACACTGCCATCAGGGGTCGCACCGCAGGGCATTCCCAGGCTGGGCAGAGAATACCAGGTCGGCGGGTGGAGGGGGGGTTAGGGAGTCCCAGATTCCCTGGCCCCCATTCCTTGCTCCACCCCCACCCCCACCCCTACACTGCTGATGCCTCCCCGGGCTTTGGGCCACAAAAGCGACTGCTCCCAGGCCAGTGCTGGGCGACCCCAGCCTGTAGGAGCCCAGAGCAGACCTAAGCTTCGGGCGAAGCAGCTCCAAGCGTGAGGCAACTCCAGGCTGGGGCAGCCTCCCCACTCGCGGTGACCCGGCGCCTGGGCCGCTCACCTCCGAGGTCGGTCACGGTATCTTGGGTTTCTTTTCACAGACCTAAGTTACAACGCGGATGCGCCTGGGCTTGGCCTGGCACAGGGTCACAACTGACTAACTTCTAACTTGACCCGAGGCTGCAGCGAGTGCCCCTCCGGGCTGGTTCTTGCCCGGGCAGAGCAGGGTCTTTCCTGCAGCTTCCACGCGGGGGGCGGGGGGGGGAGGCGTGATAACCCTCCTCCAGCACGAAAACTTCCCCGGCTACCCCCGCGCACAGGTGGAAAGGAGGGCCTCCCACTCTCTCCCCAGGGCCCAGCTCAGCGCTCAGACGCTGGCCTCTGCCCGGGGCAGGCTAATTAGCCCTCCCGCCCTTGCCCCCAGGGCGCACGAGCGGCAGCCCGGTTCCTGCCTCCCCGGGGATCTCCACCCCTTCCCGGCCGTGAGCCGACCCCCCAACCCGCGCTGGTGTCCGCCAGGCGGCGCCCTTCCAGGAGCCAAAGGGCTGCAGGCGGCTTCCCGGCCCAGCCAGCCTCCCCCCGGGTCGGACCCGACTTGCCCCGGCAAAGGCCGTGCCCGGGCTGAGAGGCCTGCGCTCGCGCTGGGGTCGATCCTCCTCCGTCCGGAAAGTAAAGGCGGGGGCGGCCGGGACTCCGCGGCCGACTCCCCACGGGGCCCCGAGACCGGACCCCAGCCCCAGGTCGCGCGCCGCGCCCGTGGCTCACCTTCTCGCCGGTCAGCACGTGCAGCCCCTCCCGCACCTTGGCGAAGGAGCCTTCGCCCAGCTTCCTGCTGCCGACCAGGTAGTTGCCCACGCGCTTGTGGTGCTGGAAGTCGCGCAGCCGCTCGCGGGGCACGCCGCTCACCCAGGCCGGCAGGAAACTTCCCTCGCAGGCCGCCGCCGGACGGGCCGCATCCTCGCCGCCCCCCGCCGGGGGCTCGCCCAGGAGCCCGTCCCCCGCTGCCGCCGGCATCGCGCCGCCCGGCTCCTCCTCCGGCTCCGCTCGGGCTCCGCTCCGGCTCCTCCCGCCGCCGCCGGGCCCGGCCCCGCCGAGCGCGCGCAGACAATAGCGGCCGCCTAGGCGGCGGGGTCGGGGACCCGCCCCCAACAAGTTCTTCTTCGGAGGGTGGCCGGGCCCCTTGCAGGACGCGGGCCCCGCCCCGGATCCCGTCTGGGCTGCCGAGGTCAGTGGCCGAGCTCGGAGGCGCGGGGAGCCGCTCTGGCCGGGGAGGGGCGGCGAGGGCGCGGTCCAGTCCCCGGGTCCCGGATCCCGGCGCTCGGGCCCCCGCGCCCGGCGCCTCCGCAGCCTCCGCCCCGCCTGCTCGACCGCGCGGGCTCGGGTCCGCTCGCCTGCTCGTCCTAGCTGGGCGCGCGGCGGGCTGCAGGCGCCCTCTGGACGGCAGCAGAAGAAAGCCCCATTCAGTCTGAATTTGCAGAAATTTAATCCGGGCGCGGGCGGCGGGAACAGATGCGAGCTCCGCGGCGCAGCCTGTGCACTTTCAAATCCCTCGTAGCCCCTCCCTCCCCGCGCGCAGGAGCCACGCTCGCCCCTCGCGGGAGACGGAGGGCGGGGGCGCGGAGCGGCGGGCTGGGGGACCCCGCGCGGCCTGGCAGACGCGCGCTCCCGGGCGCCGGATTCCGGCCGTCGCCCGCCGCTCCTCCCGCGCGATTCTGAGCTCGGGCTTTCTGGACCTTTCGGCGGTGAAATACTCCGCCAGCCGCACCCACCCGGGGCAGGAGGGAGGGAGGCGCCCGGACCGGGTGTCCAGCCCAGGGCCTGGCACACAGCACGGCCCCCTGGACCCGGTGGGCGGACGGATGGAGGGGTGGGGGAGGGGCGGGCGGGCGTCTGCCCGGGTTCGCACGCAGGGGACCGCTCCGTGGCGGGAGAGCCAGCGCTACAGTAACGGTCGGGCAGCAGCGCTGGGGCCCGGGCGGTGCAGCCTCTGCCTGCGCGTCTCCACCTTCGTGCCCCGCTGCAGGGCTGCGGGCGGCGGCGGGCCGAGCGGCCCCGCGCTCCCCGCTCCCGGAGGCTTTTGTTCTGCGCGCCCCGTGACTGTGCTCGCCCCTCGTCAACAAGCCCCGCTGCCCTGAGGACGCGGATCCTCTGCAGGACCCCCAGCGTCTCCTCAAACCCAGAATGAGGAGTCTCCAGCGGGGAGAAGCTGGCGGGGGAGGGGTCGGGGGGCTGGAAAGAAGTCTACAAAACGCTACCTGTTGAGCGGCCAGATAAAAGGCGCCAACATGCGGCGCGTACTCCGCCCGGATCCTACAGCGTCGGAGCTGCAAGGGAAGCCTCGGCCGGACCGAGGGCCTTTCACCCGACTCCCCCTCCTCCGCACACCAGTACCACTCGATCGCTGTCGGTTCTCTGAGGCGGGGGGGCGGGGAGAAGGGGGGCCGGCAGCTCTCATTAACCCAGCGCCCTGGGAGCTCTCTGACCCAGCCGAAAGGTGGCCCAGGAAGCATCTATTTTAAATAGATCTAATTTTAACTAGTAGGCTGTAGTCAACTACTCCCAAGTGTGCAAGTCACCAGCCTTGGCGTCTATCCGTCTTCCCAGTGTCTCCATTTCTGCATATTGAAGAGACGGTTTCAGATGTATCTCTGGCCGTGTTCAAGGGACTTCTGTGCCACCACCCCACCCCGACAATTTCCGCAAGGCCCATCCCATCTGTTTCATGTCTCTAGTGCAATAATCAGATTCCAAGAGGACAGTGACGTGGGGGGGGGGGGCAGGGGGACAAGTGTCCAGTGCATGAGGACGACGAAGCTCGCTTTGGGGCCCTGACCACTCAGTCTTCTTTCAGAAGAGCCCTCGTGTCCCCACAATGTTGTATTAATGGAATACGGCATTTTAAAATTCCGGGCATTAGCTCTAAACGAAAACTTAGAAATTCCCTTGTTCTGGCGAGAGGCAAATGTCAGACACTGTTCATCAAAGCGTCTTTATGACCTAAAAAAAAAATTAGCTGCAGGCATGAAAATGGTGGAAGACATCTATAATAAAATAGAGGTTTTCTTTCCTTTTAATTATCCTCTGGGGGTGGAGGTCAGGAAAGGGGTGAGGAAGAGAGAAAAACCAGGCCCATGAAATCTTGTTCTAGTCTGATGCCTGGGTTTGATTCAAGTTCACTGCTAACTCCATCAGCTGGGATGGATGCCAAAGGGAAGTCCAGATCCAGTGCCTGTCTGGGCTTAGCAACTGGTTTCTGAACTGCAGGTCCTGCTCCCTGAACGACCTCGTTTAATAAAAAGTAACCCCAGAAATTCCTGTTCCTGAGACAAATTAGTGTACAATGTATCGCCCTCCTATCAGACCCGCAGAAAACATCTGGTTGAAAAGCAACCCCACCTCCATCCCCCTCCCCCTGTCCTGAAGACTTTCTAATCGTCCTACTCTAAATTTCTTCTCCCCGCTGCCCCCCACCCCCCCACCGTGGGGTCGCCCTAGGCACTAGATTTCCCTTGTTCTCACCCCTACACTTTTTTCCTATGCCGCCCCACCCGCATCTGCCACCTCTGCCCCCTCCCTACCTTGTCCCCATGTGTCCCTTTCCCACGAAGCCCTCTGAGCTGCCAGAGCCAGGGGCCCCTCCCTTCTCTCCCACCACCCCCGCCCCTCACTGCACACTCTCCTGGCCGGTGGGTGTTCTCGCACTGACTACGGGTGTAGTGTCTCTTTCAGACTCACTGAGGGTGGGAGTTGGTCTCATTTCACACTTCATTTGCCCTGCGGGCCCTAGCCCAGGGCCTGAGACCTGGCCATTGTTCACCAGATATTTGTGGGACAAATCAATGGAAGTCCCTGTTCTGCTGATTCTGGAATGAGTGGTGAATGAGTGGCATTTCGGGCTCCTGGGTGCCGGGCCCCCTGTCCTGGGGGAGGACAGGCCCAGTAACTCGCTCGGAGCCTTGGGCGGCCAGTTGCCCGTTGCCTTGTCCGAGGCGGGCCCTTCTCCGCCGTGGGCGAGTTTGCCTTCCAGAAGCATCGCCTACCACAGCGGCTGGAAGCCTGGAGAAGCTTCCTCGGTGGACTCGCACCGCCTCTCCCTTCCTCCCCGTCTCCTTCCCCATCTTCTCCCCGATTCGGGCGGGAGGCTGTCTGCGTGCGCCCCCACGGAGCACCAGCCAGGGGCCCAGGTGGAAGCCATCAGAGGCAGCGAGAAGCACTCGGGCTGGCACGGCCGGGAAACGAGACTGGACAGAGGGCCGGGCCGCCGGACGCAGGCTGGGGCGGGAAGAGGAGCGTCGGTCGGCGAAGCCCGGCGGCGGGCTCCAGCACCCTTTGCCTGGAAGATGGTCTGTGAGCTCCGAGAGTCAGTGTTCCCCAAAGCTCCCAGGAAACAGTGGAGCAGGGCTGGCCCCCGCATCCCCAGAGGTCGTGGCCACCATGATTCTTCCCGGGGTTTTTCAGGGGCTCCGGGCAAAGCTGAGGGGGAAGGGCTCCGGAGTGAGACAGGCTGGTGGTCTTGCAGAGCGGGCTGTCCTCTGGGCCCTGTAATGAAGTCCTGCTCTGAAAAGAAAGTGCAACTTGGACCTCTGTGCCTCAGCTTCCCCGTCTGTAAAACTGGGATCTCGAGGAAGGAAGCGTGAGCACTAACTACATGAGATTAGGCACACGAAGCCCACCACCAGCCTCGACACCAGCACAGACCGAGTTTGCCGTCAACACTGCCACCGCCGCCACGCTGACAGAGGTCACTGGGCAGTGCCCCAGAATTGCACAGGGACAGCCGTCTCTGGTGCTGAGCCACCAGAGGCACTCTCTCCAGGTTGTATCTCCCCCGCCCCATGCAGAGTCCGGTGGGCAGCACGCCTGACAGGAGCTCAGACCTGACCCGGACTCAGCGCCACCCAGCGCACAGCACCCTCCCCCCTCCTTCCCCAGGACTCCACCCAGCTTCACCCAGAAACCCAAGGGCCCTGCTTCATCCCTTCCTCTCCTTTCTGGCCCTCGGCGCCAATCCCTCGCTCAGCCAGTCCTGTCGGCTCTTCTCCACAAGGCACCCACGTCTGACCACTTCCCTCCACCCTCTGTCCCCGTCTTCAGACGCCGCAGTGCCGGGTCACAGTATGTGGCGTGATGCAGCGTGCCCTCACCACCCCTGCCCCCTCATCTTCTGGGTCAGCCCCCCAAGGCCCAGCATTCCTGCAAGCGCCAGACTGCTCCTCCTTCAGAGCCCTCGTCCTTGACATCCCTCCGCCAGCGACACACTGCTCCTAGACCGGCTCCTTGTCTGTCTGTCCCTTCGTTCTGGGCTCTGCTGTCTCCATCTGGGAGCCGCCCTCTCCGCCCTGACCCTGCTCAGTGTCTCCCTGTGCCACTGGTCAGCCATCACAGAGGACTGCACGCCAGTTTATGTGTTCCCTGTCCCTGTCCTCTAGAATGTGAGGTCCCTGAAACCAGGGACTTGGTCTGTGCGTCTACCGCTGTGAACGCCTGGTGGGTGTTAGGTGCCTCATCTCGACTCGAGGCTGCACATCTGGGCCTCGGGTGGCTCCTGCAGCGTGATGGCGGTGGATGGTGGCACCCAGCTACCCTCACACGCCCGTTTCCCAGCCGCACTGAGCAGATGCTCAAGGAGAAAAGGGGGCATGACTCCAACAGGACACTGTCGGTGGCCCCGGGAGCGCGGACTCTCATCCCGCCTGCCCCTCCGTGGGTCCCGGAGGGCCCAGTGTCACAACTGTTCCGTAAGAAATGTGCCCCCGACTTCCAGCCACAGGGCAGTCCTGGGACTCCACGTCCTGGGGTTGGGCCCCTTTGTCCAAATCCTAGCAACAGGCTGCTGAGCAGCGAGGAAATTAGATTGAACTGGCTGCCAGGACCAGGCTGTCACACACCGCTCCGTACTCTCTCCGGGTGAGCGTCTCTGCTCTGGAGGTGGCTTCCCCTCAGAAGTCAAGGGCCACGTTGGAGGGACCGGCAGCCTTCCCTTGTCCCCACCTGCCAGGCCCGCTCCCTCTGGGCCTGTCCAGGACAAGCTCCCTTGCTCGCCTTGCCTTCCTCCCACGCACCTGCAGAGCTGGCCCCTTCCATCGCTGGGAATGCACTGGAATGTCACCTGCACTGGGAGCCCATGTCCGACCCCTTCTCCGTTCGCAGTGCAGACTTCCAGGCCACACCCCACGCACTCCCACCCCGCTCCCTGGTCCCCTCCTCCGCTGTTTTCCTTCGGGGTGACACTCGGTGCTGGTGGCAAAGCCCATCTTTTCCTCACTTTCTCTGTCCACTGCCTGTCTCCCTCCCTGCCACGGAGGCTGCGGAGGGCTGCTGCCTGGCACGCAAGAGGCACTGAACACAGGCTCCTGGTGGCCAGTCTGACTTGTGATCCACGGGCCCCCCTCGGGGAAGAGGGAACCGTGATAAATGAGAAAGCAGGACTGTAGCAGGTGAAAACACAACGCTGAGCCCCGCTGGAGAGTGCCGGCCGCACAGAGGCCTGGCTGAAAAGAATCACCGCTCTGTGGACCTTCGCCACCGAGACAAAGGTCCCTGATGAGCCCCTTGTTTGCAACGCGGCAGGAAGCAGACAGGCATTGTTAGCACACAGCTGGCGGCTCCCACGTATGGGTGACATCGCCTGTCCCTTTCTTGCCGCAGACTGGGCAGAGTGTGGCAGCATCAATGGGTGTGCAGAGACCTGGGCAGTGAGCACAATGCCTTGGGCAGCCCTGAAAGGTGGCCAAGGGGAGGGGCTGCTGGGGCAGCAGGGTCCTCTGGAGCTGGGCCCCTCACCAGCCTGGTCCAGCAGGCACCCAGGCAGACTGAGGACTGCCGGCAGCTCCAGGCAGCAGGTGCTGGAGGTGGACAAGGAGAGCGGCGCCCCCTGCTGGTTGAATTGGCTCTCTGCAGGCAGGACATGGGAAGGCCGAACCAGGGTCCCTCCCCCGCTGGGTCCCTCGCCTGCAGGCTCCGTGACCCTGAGTGGGGCACGTATCTTCTCTGCACATACGTTCTCTCCATCTGCAGAGGAAATAACTCCTCTCTGTCATTTCTAGTTCCCAGGACTAAAGGAGGCAAATGTATGTGAAGAAGCCACAAAAATAGAAACCATGTTGGTTGTTGTCTTAATTCAACGTGAAAAGTGGGACGTACGTTAGAAAACAGGGACTTTAAAATAAAATGAAAAGCAGGTGGTTGGACACGGTGGGCGCCCCGCGCCCCTTCCTTGGAGGTGGGGGCTCTCTGGGGGGGGGGCGCTGACCTGGCCGCAGCTGTCCCCAGCCAAGCCGACTGTCAGAGGTCCCTCACACGCCCCCGCCTCAGACCTCCTGAACCCTCATCTTCCGGCCTTCCTCCCCCAGGCTCCCGCTGAGTCTGCAAGAGGAGAACCACGTGGGTGGTGCGTGCTCCCTGTCCAGACGTCCAGTGGGCAGACGCCTGGGCCCACTGGAGCCGCCCTAAGGATCCCCGCCCCTCACTGCTGTCTCACTGGCCGGTCCTGGGCCGGGCCCCATCATTGGCTATTTGGGGCTGAGACCCACACACGCCATCCTGGGTCATGCAGGTGCTTCTTCCATCTCCGTCAGTGGGTCACAAGGGGTCCCCACCCTGGTGGCCACAGGGGCGAGCTGATGGGGTGTTGCTGGTGCATGTGGGGCAGGTCTTGGGGGTCCAAACCACCTGTTTGTACAGCTTGCAGGGGCCCGAGGGTCTGCCATGTTCCATCCCGGTGCGGCCCCTGCATCCCATGCGGCCGCCGGGAGCCCGAGTCCTGTCTG
>PVIA01012135.1:0-39652 GCA_004024845.1 Tonatia bakeri | reverse complement strand
AGCAGGTCCCCTGAGTTTCAGCACTTGGGTGGGAGCTCGGAGGAGATTGGTTCCAGGACATGGGGTGACACTTGCCCAGACCCATGATGGTGACCAGAAAAGCTGGAAAGGACAGCAGATTGAGGGCAAGTGTGGCCAAGTGTAGGAGGAGTCGGAAATAGGGCTGCAGAGGAAGTTTGGCGCGGGGATTTAAACCCAGGCACGGCAGCCATAGAGGAGAACCACGAGGCTTTGGCAGAGTAGAGGGCACCCACAGCCCTGTGAGAGAGGATTCACCATGTGGATTTAGCAGAAAGTTGCCACTCGGCCAATGCCGAGTGGCAACCCCGTCTCCCCACAGCTCTGTGGGGAGAACTACGTGGATTTGGCTGAGTATAGGTCTCCTGCATCTCTGTGGAGGAGAGAACCACGCGGATTTGGCTGAGTGGGGACTCCCGTGATCCTGCAGAGGAAAGAGGACCACGCACCTTTGCCAGAGTGGGTTCCCCCACAGCAGTAGTAGGGGGAACCGTCACCCGGTTTTAGCAGAGATTCCGGCGACACAGCCGATGGTGCTGAGAACCGAGAGAGGCCTACCAGCCTAGCACGGATTACTGGGAAGATCCAGACACTGCCTGAGACTGGACTTCTATTTTTCCTTTCCTGAGATACGGTACCCCATACTGGGCAAGGGGGGAAGGAAGAACTGTGTGCGTTTAGTGGGTGTTTTAAGGGACTTTAAGATTTTTGGGGGATTTTGGTAAAAAATATTAGGTCACTGCTTTAAGTTTTGTATAGCACAAAATAAACGTTTTCCTTTCCTTTTCACCTATCTCTGGCATTGAGAGATATCTTTCCTATATGGTGGCGGACAAGACGGACCCGAATTTCTTTCAGTAAGAGCATCACCCTCTCAGGCTCACGGGCCCCTTTGCTTGTTTGGGTCCTGCTCTGTAACAGTAGAGTTGCTTTCGATTCTCTTTGATGTAATCAAACTAAAGAAGAAAAAAAAGACAACTCTTAAATCTCTTAAGTCAGTTTGATTATTAACTAAGCTTTTCTTTAAAATGCATTTACTGGGACCTTGTCCACCAAGACTCAGTGATCTGGTGGAGCAAACAAGCCCTGAAGCAGTAAAACCATCTGGGGGGCTTTAGATAACACCCTGCCAGGGTCTCAAGCGCAGAAACTCACTGGGTCTGCATGGGGGCCCTGACATCAGCATTATCACTAAATTTTAAGCTTTCCTGTGTGTGAGCAACGCTAGGAACCACCCTACTAAAAGCACCTCTGACTCGAATGGTCCATGAACAAAGTCTGAGAACAGGGGCTTAAAAGAAGACAACTTACCTTAATGAGGTCCTTCTGAACCTCTCACTTCACTACCAAAGTGAATGGCAGGAAGACACAAATATTTAGATAATTAAAAAAACCATAGGTGACCACTTAAAAAAAAATCCTCTTCAGAAAGCTCTCAAATCTGGCAAGCCATCAGGATATCTGGTTCTTAATTGAGAACAGAGTCCATCTAGTTTGTCACTTGTTTATACATATTAAGTATTCTTTTTTTTTGAAGATTTTATTTTATTTATTTTTACAGAGGGAAGGAAGGGATGGAGAGAGAGAGAGAGAAACATCAATGTGTGGTTGCTGGGGGACATGGCCTGCAACCTAGGCATGTGCCCTGACTGGGAATCGAACCTGCGATGCCTGGTTCGCAGCCCGCGCTCAATCCACTGAGCTACACCAGCCAGGGCACATATTAAGTATTCTTAAAGCAATAAACAGCAACACAGTTGATGAAAAGCTAGGATCAGATCTCCCAGACAGAGTCCTCAGAGATAATTCTGGGGGGAAAATGAAATTTCAACCATGTCGAGGTTTAGAAAGTAATTTTTCAGCAAACCAAACAGCATCTGGGCTATTAAGTTCGCAAATTAGAAGCGATGAGAAGAACAAGCTGAAGTAATGATCACGTATTTCAGCTGAATGGTAAGTGAATGCATCTAATTGTGGGGAAATTGTTATTTTATTTTTTAATTTAAGAGAAATTCTATTATGAAAAAAAGGGAATGATGGTAATTCATCCCACTTCAATCTTACAGAAAATAGCCAGACACATAGTACTTTAATTAAGAGCTTAGCTTCCTTATTTATCTGACCACATGTCCTCAAGGAGAAACGTCCAGTTCAGGGCTCCTTTCCTGTCCTGGAGGAACGCACTCAAACTGCTTATTTATGTTTTATATTAAGAACAATATTTTGCTAAATGAACAAGTCTACATTTGTTCAAAGGTTCAGCCTGCTTCGTGTGGGCATCTTACCAGCCAGCTTCAACAAACTCGGAAACAAGACACAAAAGGAGAGACCACTCTTGTGGCAAAAGAAACTTTGATCAGCACCTGGATTTGGAAGAAGAGACGGCAGCGGAAGTGGAAGACCACGCTGCTAAAGCGCCAGCTACTCACAACGGACTGTGCTGTCTTCTGGAAAACAAGCAGACCTTTATAATAAGGTTATAAAATAGTCTTTTTTTAATAAGATGTTAAACATCATTAGTGCAGCCTCAGAAGTAGAAGCAGATGGAATTCAGGAAAGTACATTCTATTTGGAGACAAGATAGGCAGAAAACCTGTGGCATTTGTAAGCTCAAGTTTCTCCATCCGTGAAGTGCTCATACTGCTTGCTACTATCAGAAGGCTTAAGCCATTGGTTAAAAAGTCCTATAAGCTAGATAATGAAGAGACCACTTTACAAAAGAATAATCCTTCTTTTTCTTGAATTGCTCGTAATTTAATACGTATCGTCTATAGAAAAAATCCACATAGGTAAAATGACTGGTAAGGAACATAACAGCATTAATATCTGAGTCTGCTTCAAATAATTAGCTGGCTTTAAGAAAGCTTAAAGTTTTCGGGGGTTGGTTGGGTGAGCGAGGAAGTTTACAGGGAGAAGGAAGGAAGAAACTGAGAAAAGGGGAAGCTGAATAAAGGAAGACTTTACCTGTGGCTCCAAGATCAGTCCTTCCTGGAACCCCGCCCCTACCACTACAGTAGGCAAGAACCGTGTACTGTCCAGCTCTGCACCCCTTAGCCGCGACCCCCTCACACAACAGAGAGCAGATGCTTGACACGACACATGTGTGATTAATGTGTAATCGCATATTTTTTAATGGTGTTCTAGGTAGCAAAAAATTACAAGACAGAGGGATCTACTCTGACCCTCTGGGTCAGATGCAGTGCTAAACTGTATTGTGGCTAAGAATAAAACTGTTCACTAGAAAACTTGATTTTTTACTTAGATGAATTTCTAATACTATGACGAACAAGTTATATAAAACAGATAAATAATAATAAAGAAAAAAGTAAAACCCAAACTTTCCTGGGCTCAGAAAGCACAGGGCTTAGAGAGAGGGGTGTCCAGGCTCAACCAAAGGAAAATTCGCCAGCCACACAAAACAAGTGGGTGTTAGAAGCTGTCAGCTCCCCGCAGAGAAGCAGGAAATTCTCCTTATGACCACCTCCCTGAGAAAGGCTGTCATTCAGTAACGGTTCTGCCCCTCCGGCTTGGGAATCCTGGAAGGTTTTTTTTTTTTAAGGGTTTCAGTTCTAAATTTGTTTTTGACAGTTCCTGGGCTTCTCAAGGTGATCATTTAACACCTCATTAACAAGTCTATTGTAGGAATTAATTCAAATGAGCCAAACCTAATTTTAATTACACCTCAATCTGCTCAGGTATTTTTTTTTTCCTTCTCAACTGACACTGCTTGAGTGGGCCCAGTTCCTTTCAAAACTAAGAAGTACTAAAAGCGCAGTTTTCTATATAGAAAGTTACTTGTCATCATTTAAAAATTTATCTAGTAAATGGTTCCTATGTAGCCTATTTTGTTCCATGATTTAGCCATTCTGGCTTAACATTCAACTCTGCAAGAGCCCACTCATTTTCTACTATCTCTGGGACATGGGTGCATTCATTCATTCAGCAAATTTATTGAAAGGCTACTAAATGCCAGACACTAAGCTGGGTGCTACCCATTTCATTAACTGTGTCTTTAGCCAGAACACATCAACATGCAGCTCTGAAAAAGATGAGCGCAATTTTAGTTGCTTTGGTCAGACAGTTTCCTTGATTCATAAATAGATCCCACAGCTACATTTCCATTACTGGACCGTGGATTAGTGATGTGTGAAGCAAAAACTAGAATTTCAAATGTCTAAGTAAACTTGTCAGAATTTCCTAGGTTTCATTTTTCTACCCACCAGCCTGTTCTAACTTAGTATGTCCACTCAAGATACAAGCACAACACCCACCCATTGTTACTCTGGTTCCTAGTCACATGTCTCCCACTTCTTTGGAAAAAGGACAGGAACTGGAGAGGAAATGAGGAAAAGGTTGGAGGAAAGAGAAAGGAGAACTCATGAAGTAGCAGGGAACAGATCTCAACCTCCCTTGTGCGCTGCAGCCTTTCTGAAGGCTCTACACTCCAGTCCCCAGAGAGTAGCGGTCTTCCCACAAAAAGGGAAACACTTGTTAACGATCAACTACAAACTATCTGTGTATATGTCTAAGCCTTACTTTCTTCAATCTTGTTTTAAGCAGGATTTATTTCCATATGTTATCAATGGACTCTGAAATCTAATAATAGAAAAGTTTTAACCACAAAAGTAACATATCCACATGGTAAAACAAAATTCTAGTACTAAAGAATATTAACTAAAAAACAGAAGTTTCTCCCCCTTTGACTAGCTACCTCCATTCCCAGTACCAGCAAGTGGCTCCGGGCTCTGTTTCTGGCTTTTCTGGTAGCTAGCACCACAATGCTGAACAATCCACATCTACCTCTGTCCTGGTTCCACCAACACTGGATGGTATACAGATGCTACTACTTTTCACGTTGCCTCCACTAATCACAACCAATTTTTGTGATATTGATACAGGAAACAGCCAAGAGGGGAGCCCCAAATAGGAATTTGGAATGGGGCCCAGAACTCAGGGTGTTCAGGAAATATTAGAAGGATATAAAGGATGTCCTCACCCCTTCCCCCCACAGGTGTGAGTTGGGGGAAGGGGCACATGGCGCAGGCACATGCAGAGCTGTTTTGTACGGCAACAGCTTTGCAGGCAATCCATGACATGGTCATTTAACATATCTATAACCTCTAACTGGCTGCATAGATATATGAAATAGCTGTGGCCATGCTCTGAGCCAAGGGGATAAAAGAGACTTCCACCCAAGATGTACCTGGGGGGCAGGTCCCCCGGGTTACAGCACCTGAGTGAGAGCTTGGACAAAATTGGCTCCATGACATGGGGCCACACCTGCCCAGACTCACGATGGCAGCCCAGTAAACTTGGAATAATACAGGAATGCTGGCAGGTGTAACTGATTGTAGGAGGAGTCAGAAATGGGGGTATAGAGGAAGATAGGATTGGGGATTTAAACCCCAAAACAGCAGCCACTGGGTTGGGAACCACACAGCTTTGCCAGAGTGGGGATCCCCTGCAGCTTTGGTAGAAGAGGACCACACAGCTTTGGGGTGCTCCCTTTGGCCACGTGGCCTAGGAAGCAGGAAGGACTTTGGAAGAAGGGTGAAAGAACTCCTGCCAGTAGGCCATGAGAAGGTGCCACATGGCTTTGGATTAGCTGGAGATCCTGAACAGCAACACAGCTGATGGTGCTGGCAGCCTGAATCAGATGTCTACTTCTTTTCCTGAGATACAGTACCCCAGTTTAGGGCAGTGGGAGAAGGAAGCACTGTGTGCGCCTGTGGGTATCCTAAAGGACTTTGATATTTTAATGAAGACATTAGGTCACTACTTTAAGTCTGTATAGCCTTAGATAAACATTTCCTTTCCTTTTCACAAATCTGGCATTGAGAGATGTCTTTCCTCTGGCGGTGGACAAGCGAACCTGGAGGGTTCCTTTCAGTAATAGTATATCGTACCCCCTTCGGCCCTGTGTTCTGTAACAATATTACTATTTTTAAGTCTTCTAGTGGCTAATTTCATAACTTAAATTAATAGTCATAAATTTAAAGACTATTTCTTAACTTCAAAATGTGTTATTTATATATTGAAGATAGTACCTGACTCTGCACCAAGTACGATAATAGAAACTGACACACCTGCGTGTTCCTCAGCCTCCTGCCCCCTTTCCCCATCTCCGGCCTTCTTGGGGCTGTTTTTCCATTGTCAAGGGTTTTGATGTTTACATCTGGTTTATAATTATAGCTCAACTTTCCATGCTTTAGTGATAACTGACCCTAACACTAGAAACTAATTAAAAACAGTATTACATTATTTCACTACGTTTGCGTTACACAAAAGAAAGTTCTCCAAGTGCCAAGGCTAAGTGTTTTCTCTGTTTTTAACCACCAAGAACTCAAGTCAAATTTTAGTTTTGATTTCATTTTAAATGAAAGAGTTGTACAACATTTCATAGCTCATGGTATAATTATGAAGAAACAACTATTTCAGATCCACTCATTCTGGTTTGAGGAAAAGAGGAGAAAACTCCCACTAAGCCCACAGAGAGAGAACAGTAGGGAACTCCGCGTGAAGAACATTCAGTGCCATAAATCCTGCGATCTGACACAGGTCCTGCCTCTGCCTGGAGCGGAACAGACGTTAACAGACGACCCTAGAATCAAGTGGAGTGTTTAATGACAGACAAGTACTTAAAGTTCAACTCTAACTTGCTTCATGCTCATCTGTAAGTCATATTTATAAGAAAGCAAATTTAACTGCTGTATCCTAATTCAATTCTTAATGTTCTTCCGAGGACGAGTTTCCTTATCTATACCATCCGTGAGATCCAGAACCTGCCGGTTAGAATGGAGCAAAAGCTTCCCTGGCTCGGGAGCCTGGCTCACAAACAGGTGATTCTGGTTACGAGAGGGCCTGGCTGAGACAGTGAAGGCCACACCGACCGTGTGAAGATTTTCCCACTAAGAGAAAATCAGTAGTAGCATCAAATCAAATACTGCATTTATATTTAGAAAACCAAGTTATTAATCATAAACATATGGTCTATTTTTTTGTAAGTCACACTAGTCAGTATAAATGCGGCTGCAATTCAAGAGTAATCCTGAAAGGCTGATCTCATCCTCTTCAGGTGGATAGCGTTCCCAACTTCCCAGAGTTGAAGAACATAATACTGGGCTGAATCACAGGTCACTAACGTCTTACATCATCTCTTTCCAAGGCACCAAAAGATTATTCATTTAATCATTTGCCAAGTGTTTCCTGCATGCCTACTATGTGCAAAACATAGTTCTAAACAGGAGGAACAGTGCGAAGAAGATGGCCAAAACTCCCTGTTTTCATGTTTACATTCTACTTGGGGAACAGAGACAATAATCTTGATAATAAATAAGTCAAACAATTATTGACTCTAAGGTCTTGAAGAGGCACAATTTAAGATACAAAGGAAGAGCAACACATGAGTGTCTGCCCTCAAAGAACTTAAAAATAAGCATTACCTTAATGCATGCAAATCTAAAATAGGTCAGGCCAAATTAATTAAGATCAGGTAGCAGACTTTATGAAAAATGGTATTTATGTCTACTTTTGGTTACATTTTTATTATTCTGTATTTGGAAGAAAAACAACATAGCCAACAGATGTTTGTCATACTAATTCAAAGTTTTAGGGAGTAATTTTAAAACTAGATTATTTAAAAGCTGATAGTGGCAAGTTTAAAAAATGGCCATTAATTCTCTGACCCACTTGCCATATGAGATGGAGTCTGATGTTCCACACACGTCCGGCAATCTGGGCTGGCCTTAGTGACCTGCTTGCTAACAACAGGTCAGAAGAGGTCACGGGGACTCAGCAGGTTCTTTGGGACGCTTGCTCTCTGAAGCACGCTCTCTAAACACTCCAGTTGTCATGCCACGAGGGGCACGTGCCACATGGGGAGGACACATGAAAGTGTTCTGGTCACAGCCCTCGCCTAGCCTACCCTTCAAGTCACTCCAGCCCAGGTGACATGTGAGTGAAGAAGCCTCCAGATGATCCCAGCCCCGAGCCATCTGAGTCTAACCCAGCAGCTTGGGTTAAACTCAAGCCCCAGATACTGTGGAGCGAAGACAAGCCATCCCTGCTGTGCCCTGACCGAATTCCTGACCCGCAGAATCTGTGAGCATGAGGTGGCTGTTGTTTCATGCCACTAAGCTTGGGAAAATGAGTGCTAACCCAAAGCCTATATCTAATTACCATATTTCATTTCTCACCACCTCAATTTCATCATTTGGTACAGATAAGTTATCCAGAGGTCACGCATCACACAGAGCCGTAGGGCAAATGCATGATCCAAAGTTAATCTCTCAGTTGCCTAAAGCTGTGCGCTGCTTTAAGGGCGTACACAAGTGAGGCTGATGCACCTACATGAAGGAACTCGGGAAGCGCTGTCTGCGTAGATGGAGAGACAGCTCTATCGCAGATCAGAGCGCACCGTTCCCAGCAGCACCGCACAGGAAGGAGAGACGGCAACCGTGTGGCTGCTATTCAGGCGAGTTACCCACAAGGCTCCACGCTGTGCTCACAACATCAAAGAAATGTCTTCTTTCTCCGGGAATCAATTCATGGAACTAAAAATGATCAATGCTTCTAAAATCTATTTCCAAACATCTCTCACTAGAGATAATAAGGATGTGCCACAGATCAGAAATAATATTAAGGTGAAATTCTGATGGAAGTAAACGGGATTAAATCAATAAAAATCAGGCATACCATTTCTTATTTCTCAATGCAAACCAATGCGGTGTGATTTGACTGAAAAGTGGAGAGCTCAAGGCTGAGAATGTGAGATCTTTTACGAGAGTAAAATTGATTTTAGGAGCATTAAAAAACAAAATGTACAATTAATGTATGTCTCTTACAACAGAAATACTTTTAAAAGTGAAAAAACAAAATGAAAAAATCCAACTGGCACCCTTTTTCCTGCAGTTAACACTGCCCTCTAGTGATAAAGGATAAACGTCAACTATCGGAAAGCAAACAGCACACTTCACTGCTCCTTTTAGTGTGTTTAAGTCAGGACACCCAGTCTACAAATGCCAGCAAAGACAGAGCAAACAAGTTCAAGATGACCTTTATTAGCTACTGCATGTTAAATTACAAACTCTTTTAAAAAGCATTAAACCAAGGACACTAGTGCATGGAAACGGCAGCTTTTAAATACAATGGGATCGAAATATCACTACATAGTGAATTATATTTTCACGTAACATTGTGCAATTCAAGAAAGACCCTGTTGGCTCATTACCTGTGACTTACAAGGCTAGGTAGGATAGTGACGTTAAAGCCTCACCATGCGTAGAAAATTCAACAGGCTTGTGCTCAAGGCATGTGTAACAGGCACAATGAAAAATGTCCACAGCAACCAAGGGCTCACATACTTGCCAGCTTGACTAGGACACCTAACTCCTCATTTTAGGAAAAAAGCTCTAGAGAAAAGCGTATGTCTGGTTGTTAAGTATTTCCTGAGCCCAGGACATGCTCCAAGGAAAGAACCACTTACCGAGGGTGGTGCCGTCCTTCCCCATGATGCACTCCATCGAGGTGATGATCTGCTCCACCACGGGAGGTGACAGCGACGTGGCATACACTGCACTGTGAGAATGTGTTCGCAGGTAGTCTATCAGCTCCTGGGGGATTCACAGAAGCAAGGCGTTAGAGGCGATGCCGGCATGCAGTGGCAGTGTCGCTGCCTACCTGCCGGGGAACGCAGATCCCCCCCTGGACAGCACTGGAACAGGGGCACCAATCTGAGAGGTGACACGGTCAACGCACACTGTCAGTCAATGCGCCAGACACATGGCAACGTCCTTAGGGTTTTAGGTGTTGTTTTTTAAACATGCCACAACATGGAAAGACGAGACACTGGTTTTAAAGAAGACCTCTGAATTTGGAGAATGTATCATTTAGGGTTATAAATAGATCCACAACGCAGAATTAAACAAGAAAGTGTTTTGATTACTTTCAGACACAATGGCTTACTTGTAAGTACAATGCTACAGAAAACATCATCTGCATCTCACCCTAGGCCTGCACAGCCCATTCTTACACACCTAAATCAAAGAAGCAAAGTTCTCTAAATCCATTTTAAAGGCATTGAATATCCTCCACATAAAGATTTATAAAATGATATAAACGTGTCAGAAATTCACTGGGTGTTTCTTAAGAACACTGAAGCCTGCAATAAAGAATAAAGATGGACCTTGTCTGTCAGACACAAGGTTTTGAAAACAATCAGCTGTCTATCCCTAATCTCTGATACCTTCTAATTTCACTAAATCTTCAAATATTCACACAAAAAAGCTTATGTACCAGAACCAAGACACAAAAGTAGTTTTTTTTTACAGTGCTATTCATCACTTCAAAAATACTCAAAATTGTATAAAACCCACAATAAATATACTGTACCAAAATGGTCTCCCAGAGAATTATTTTTCTGTACTTTGGTTTAGCAACAAAACTTACCACAAAGCAATCAACTCTCCAAAGTGAGCCTAGCTTCATTAACAAGAGCAGAGGCAAAAAAAAAAAAAAAAAAAAAAAAAAAAAAAAAAAAAAAAAAAAAAAAAAAAAAAAAAAAAAAAAAAAAAAAAAAAAAAAAAAAAAAAAAAAAAAAAAAAAAAAAAAAAAAAAAAAAAAATATATATATATATATATATATATATATATATATACACCAAACTTGACTAAAACTACTAATAATGGATATTCCCTAAAAGGCAATCAATTATTAAGAGAAAGTCCATGCTTCAAGATCTCCAGAGTTTTAAAAAGGAATTAAGGACATTTATGAGTACCTACTATGGGCCACATACAAATACTTAATATACATTGTTTTTTCCCTAAAACTTCAGTTTTTAAAAATCACTCCTTAAAAGTGTATACTACTCAGTATTTTGTAGTATGTTGACAGAGCTATTGAACTTTCATCACTACCTAATTTTA
This sequence comes from Tonatia bakeri, assembly GCA_004024845.1. Taxonomy (NCBI): domain Eukaryota; kingdom Metazoa; phylum Chordata; class Mammalia; order Chiroptera; family Phyllostomidae; genus Tonatia; species Tonatia bakeri. Next base: position 28,708 of record PVIA01012135.1, on the reverse strand, counting down.
GAACATTTTCATTACCTCAAAAAAGAAACCTCATACCCATTAGCAGTCACTCTCCACCTCCCCCATCTCCTCAGCCCCCAGCAACCACTAACTTACTTTCTTTGTCTATGATTTGCCTAGTTTGGATGCATCATATAGAAAAAATAATACAACATGTGACCTTTCGTGACTCCCTTCTTTAACTTAATGCTTTCAAGGTTCATCCATATTGTGGCATGGACATGTATTACTATTTCTTAAACCCTTACTACAATCTTATAAGCCAGCATATTTATCTTGGTTTTACTGATAAGGAAAATGAAAAGTTAAGTGCTTTGCCCAAGGTCTCACAAAGTTAGGGAAATACTGAAACCCAGGCCTCTGTCTCCATGGTTCAAACATTTCTACCAAGCCACATGTCTCAAATGTCTCAGCATTCATTATGTACTTTTTAAATAGAAAAAAAAAAGCCATATATACACCAGAGCTAGCAAAATAACCTTTTTCCTTCCTGTCTCTATGCTCACCCACAATGCATTTGAGTCCAAGGGCAGGGAAACTGGTCTTTTATTCCCAGCGGCTCCCATGACAGCCCCGCCACCTGGAGACTGTGCGCACAACTCAAACCCAGCGAAAGGCTGTGGCAAGCAGGCAGCACCACTGTGCGTTCTTTCATACAAGAGGGCATTCTCTGTCTCAAACCAGCGGGTAGTTTAGAGCGAAGCTCAAACAAGAAAACAACAGACAATGAACAGAACCGGCCTTTGGTGCATCAGAGCCACTCATCAGGCAGCTGAAGTGTGGCCCTGCTGGCACCATGAGCCAAAGCCACCAACAGGGTGAGGATCTCCACATCCCAACTCAGGATGCTGTCTGCTAAATGAGAATGACCGCATCTAGTAGCCAGTACCTTTCTCCTTTACTGCTCGGTTCTCACGGCCCACTTACCTTCTTGCCTCCAATGTATCCTCCAGAAGCACCAAAGCTCTTGGTGAATGTTCCCATCATAACGTCCACATCCTCAGGATCCAGGCCAAAGTAATCTACCACACCTCGACCTGTGGGGCCCAGAGCCCCGATGCTGTGAGCTTCATCTAGGTACAAGTACGCCTTGTATTTCTTCTTAAGGGCAATCACTTCAGGAAGGCGGACAATAGATCCCTCCATGCTGGCAAAACAATAAAGAATACATACACTGAGACTTCTTAACTCCCGAAGTTGGGAGCCAGATACTTTATTATTATTAATTTCTTAAGTTTATTGCTTCGTGAAATAGTCTAACAACTCTGCCTGTGGTTTTAAACCGGCAAAGCTAGATAATGCTGTAGCTGTGCAGGCCTCCAGGGGAAGGGAGACTGGATCTTTAGAAACAAGTACCAGGACACAATTAATCCTAGTTCACCACAGAGGACCCAAACTCCCAGCGGATTCTTCAAAAGCCTGTAACTAAAAGCAACATTAGACTTTGCATCACACTGCGTATGCAACTGAAATTACATGGGAGGTAACAAAGTAAGTGCAAGGGCTGCAAATAGGTAACCAAAACAGTTCTTAAAATTAAAGGTACATAATTTGTTTTGACACATTAGAAAACATATTCCAGTTCCTGACCCTATGTATAAATTCCCTCTACAAACATGAAAATAAGGGATCCAAGTAGAAGGGGGTCTTGGGGACCACGTAGCATGACGGAAAGAATAAGACAAAAAGACTTCTGTTCTAGTGCTTACTCTGCTTCTGTCAGAAAGACAAGACTAACAAAGCAGCATTACCTATATATTCCCTCCACAAGGATCAGAATCTTCTTCCAGGGCCTTCGTGTCCGAGGCTGACCGTACACAATGGCATCTTTCAACAGCTTCTCTAGGCTTTGCATATCTACGGCACATGCAGAAGACCGTCAGCATAAAGCACCTTCCTCTTCGCTAACTTTATTCCAGAAACGCAAACACGCAGTTCTTAGTCAGGAAGTGTGTCTCAGACAGCAAAGGACATTAACAAAATCAGAACAGGGCAGAAAAAGACAGGGCAGAAGGAGGGAGCTACTGCTAGCCTGAATTAAAATCTCACTTAAACTGTAATAAATGTTCAAAACCACAGAAACTCAATAAATGACTGTGGCACAGCTGAGAAAGCTGGTTAGCAGGCTTATGAAATGACCAGTGTTTCATGTTAAATACCTTGTGATTCAGTTAGCTTTCTTTGTATTTGTAAAATCAGTTGTATCTTTAGTCCTAGTGAGTCATTTAGAAATAATGCATTAAGAAGACTGAGCAAGAGCATGGAAAGCTACTATACACCTCCTAAAAAAAATATGGGGGGAAAACTTCAAAGGACATACCCATTTCCTCTCACCTAAGATATTCCTAATGAATGCTTTTTAAATAGCTTTATCTTGGTAGTGGGTTAAAAATACACCAGCCTGATTAGTGCCTTAGATGAATTCCTAAATGCGCACGTCTCTGTCGTAAGCAAGCTTGACAATCAGTTGGGACTGCTCCCTGTCTGACCTGATCTGGCGACCAGAGCCAAGTTCTTATGGCTCTGTTGGTCCTTAAGATGGCTCACGGGCACAGGAAACAACGTGGCTGGTACTGCCATTAATGAGGGTCACAATGTTCCTGTTAGGGATAACTGCTTTGAAGACCATTGACTACACACTTAAATTTTTTGCCTTGAAACACTGTCCTCAAAAACTGCCCCTCCCCCCAAATCTATGCAACATCTGGGGTATACTTAACAAGCATGGGAGGAACACCATCACAAAATCTGATTTTATAGTCTTTGCTGTTCCTCACTGGAGGGGGTTACAAAGTCACATGATTTTGCTCTTTTCATAAAAAAGTACTCTGGTAGAAAAGAGAAATAAGGTAATAAAAACACAAATAAGATGGCCATAGGCTGTGACTGTGTCTACACCTCCAGTTATTCGTAAGAACACATTCTGTCTGCTACCCAGCCCAGAGACAGGAGAGGCTGCCCCAGAAGTGGGTCCGATCTGAAGTCATTGGTCCCACCACACAGGGCAGTGTCTGACAACCAGCAAGAGCCAGGTAAACATGTACTCATTGTTTTAGTTTCCTGTTTACATACAGAAAAGAAGGGGGAAAATCGATATTGATTAAAAATTTTAGATGAAGAGGAAATATCTGTAGTAGAATACTTAACCATATTATCAACTTAGTGAATAAATTCAGTGTTTCTTTCATACTATACTCCCCAAATCACATGAAAAATAAAGATTTAAATTTAAAACTACCACAGAACTGCCAGAAGAAAATAAGAGACTGACCCTATTATCTTTGAATATGGAAGGCATTAACACAAAATCCAAGTCATTAGACAATAAGTGTGACACCATAAACATTTTAATAAGTCTGCACAGCAAGACACTGAAAACAAAGTTAAAAGTAAAATAAAAAGTACTGTAATATAAAAGATAAAGGGCTCTTGTAATTAGTAAAAAGGAGAAACCATTTAAAAAAGGCCAATTTACAAAGAAATACAAGCACATTGTATAAACACTTGTTTGATACCTAATAATCAAAGAAATTAAGATGTTATTCACTCACTAGAGTAGACAGGGTTTAAAATGATTCATAATGGTCTGTGTTGGCTTGTGAGTCACTATCATGGTGTTGAGTAAAAATCGGCACAAATGCATGGAGGCAATTTGGAAAAGTACAGAAACATCTGTGCCCTTTTAAACAGGCATTCTAGGACTGCTAGGAATTCATCCTAAGGCACTAATCAGACCACTGAGCAAAAAGTACAGTACAGGTAGCACCATTTCTAGTAGAACAATTCAGAAACAAACTGAGAGATGACTGAGGAAGGGCACCTGCAGCCACTGCCTGCCTCCCTGGCACTAGGGGAGGAGCAGAGTCACATGTATTGCCTAAGCAAGTCCACAAGGTGTTGTAAGAAAGAGCAGGTTCCACAAAGGTAATAAATTAGTAAGTTCCATTTACATAAACAAAATGCTATTTGCATCATCCTCATTGTAAAGCACTTTAGACAAGACAAAGACAGAAGGAAGAAAGTTATTACCATCTGTAATCTTCCAACCAGGAGCACAAACCTAGCATTTGGGTGTGTGCTCTTCTAGACTTCTGTCTGCGCATGTGCTCATTTTGGTAAAAGACGGTATTAAACATACAGTTCAGTAATCTCTCCTTCCTCCCCAGATGTGTTTAACTACAAAAGTTATGCATTTTTATTGCAAATAATTATTTTAGTAACACATAAAGTTACTTCCCTTAGGGAGAAAGTCTGGCTTAGCACCACCTTCCTCTGTGCTTTTACAGCATCTGTTCACTTCTGTACCTCAGTATCTGCACGCTGTATTCTAGCTACTGGTCTGTCTACAGTCCTCATTGTCAGAGATCCTTGAGATCAGGGAGCCTGCTTCAGTCATCATCTCAAAACCCTTAGTGTTATGGCAAGACACCACAGGGATCTAGAAAGTCAAATAAAAGGAGAATGTCCTATTTTTCTCAAAAGGCTTCCACCTGCCTTTATTTTTATCACCAGGTGGAAGACAATAACTTTTAAAAGACTGCACCAGAAGGACATTTTAAATGTTGCTACTTCAGCTTCACTTACATTTTCTATTATTAATGTAACCAATGTTACCACTGTCACTAACCCAAAGAATACTACACACTAAGGTCAACAGCGAACTGCACAGCAAACTCACTGTTGTGTTTGAAGACCCGAATGGTTGCTCCTGAGAGCCTGGCGCCTAGCACCAGCGACGCGTGGTTCAGTTCATCACTCAGAATCAAGCAACCCTGCAAAATCACAAGCACAGGAAGTAAGAAGCTGGGGGGAAGGGGTAAAGGGAGGAGTTTCATTACACAAATTACCAAATGCTAAAGTCATTAATAATAACAATATCTTATTAAGGAAAGCCTGTACAACTGCAAAGCTATCAATTTCAAAAAGTATGTATGTGTATATACATTTATATTCTGAAAAACTGACATAGTAGATGCAAAATTCTAGCCTTTTAATTTCTTCATTCCTAAAAGGAACATAAATATTCAGATATACAGCCACAGATCTTTATTTACACCTAAAATCTGCTCTATCAGACAGTCTCACGGTTTCACGGAGTTCCGTGAGTTTTGGTATGACGGACTTTCTCTGATTCGTGGAGAAAGGGTTTGGGGGAGAAGGCCGCAGAGGAGGTAGTGCCTGCGGACCCTGTGCGTTCTTCCTCTCACTCCTGACCACGCCCAGCGTTCGATGAGGGGCCACGCACTAATCTATTCCTAAAATGACACGAAGTGCAGGCTTAGTTTTGCCCTTAAAAATCACTGAACGAGCTTTACTTTAAACCCACGTAAACACGGGTTTCTGCTCAGGCGACAAGGAAAGTCTGATGCTCTCGTGATTTTCACTTCTCCCCCAGTTCTTCCTCTTCCATATCTCATGGAGGCTCCCGCCTATACAATCTGAACTCAGAAACAGGTTTCTCTGTCAAAATGGCCTCAAAATAATCAATTAGATGAAAAAAGGTGTAGAAAATATTAGCATGATCCCAGCAGAATACAAGAAAAGATATACAGACATATATATCTGTATTTATTTGTTGGTTTATTTACTTTAATTCATTAATTACAGAGTATTCCTGGATACTTAACAAACTTATAATAGCAACTGTCTGTCTGAAACGTTTACTGTGTCAAGTTTTTATTAAGATAAAGAAAAAGGTTCCCTAATTAAAGATGTGCAGGTTAAAAATGAAGAGAAGTAGAGTTGGAGGTACCAATATGGTCTTATAGTTTTTTGATACCCTAGTAACAATAAACACACCAGACCTAGGTTTTGGAAATACTATTCTCCAATAAAAGGAACCAGGACTCAGTGGAGAACTAAGTGGTTGACCCCAAGGTCAGGATAGTAAAAAGAGCCTGATGCATCAAAGAAAGTGCTTTAGAAAGAAAAATGGCCAAAAACTGGAACAACTTAAGCAACAAAATTATGCAATATATTAACATAAAGGAAAGCCGAATGAAAGGTACACAGGAACTCTCTGTACTCTCGCAACTCTCCTGTAAGTCTAAATTTATCTTTGAAAAAAAAAGTGTTAAAATTGAAAAAAAAATGAGAGAAACCGAGGAAAAAAATAAAGAGAAGTTGAATTCCCCTTCTGCAAGGCTTCAGACCCTCCTTAGCCACTCCTGGCACCGCACTGCACTTTAAAAGGACCCCCCTGTCCCTCCCCACCTACACGGTTTTATCTTCTCTCTCCACCTAACTTTTCTTCCGGCGAAATCTGCAACATGACTGTATTCTTTAGGCTTCTCACCTCCTGTTTAGACAGCCTTATTCACCATTTCTGTGTATCAATCTTTTTTTTTTTTCATCTAATATACCACGAGGCTCTATTACATCCTTTGTTCAAAAAATTAAATGTCTAACATCTAAATGTTTAATATGTTTCAGACATCATGTTAAAGGCTGTAAATACAATATCACTTTTAATCCTCACAACAAATCTATGAGGCAGATACTATTAATATCCCCACTTTACATATGTGGAAACCAAGGAGTTACAAATCTTGCCCAAGGTCACAAGCATGTTAAGTGACTAAATAAAAAGCTTCTACTCTCTAACATACGCTCTCAGTCAATAAACTGTCTGTCTCTGACTTTAAGCTGAGTAATCAATCACCTCACAGAGAAATTTAGTATCAAATTTAAAGAAATATTAAAACTGGATTAGTTGCTGCCTTGAATGGCTTACTTTAATAACATTTCAACTACAATGTTTGATTTGCGCAATAGATGTTGAAGGCAGTATCTTCCACGTCTGTATATAAGACATCTAATTCTAGACGGTGACTTTTAGAGTCTGTGAGCGCACAAGAGAAGCAGGAAGAGACTACTTAACCCCACTAGTGTAAAAAATTCTACGGAATTCCAAATAAGAATCTCAAGTTTATGATGCCAAAATGTACCATTTATTAATGTGAAGTCAAAGAACCACACATTCATGCCTCTCAGGACACCTGTCCATTGTAGCTGTTCACCAGCACAGACTTGTCACTATTTCCTTACAGCCTTTTACTGTGCACGGGACGCGCAGTGCCGCACCTTCTTTCACTCATTCCTGCTACAGATAATCTCCGTCTTCTCCCTTCCTACCCTGAACAGTATGGCTAGGGCGCTATCGATTTTCCTCACTTTCTCAAGAACTAGTTTTAGTTTCACTGATTTCTCCTACTGTCTATTTTCTAATTCACTGATTTCTGTATTTACTGTACTGTATCCTCCCAGTCTTTCGGTTTAATTTGCTTTTTTTTTCCCTCACTAATTTCGTATGTTAGGAGTTTAGATGACTGATTCAAACTCTTATTTTTTTCCTAATATAAGCATGCAAAGCTGTATATTTCCATCTGAGCATTGCTTTGGCTTCATCTCACAAATTATATTATAGTTCAAGTATTTTCTACTTGCTTTTCTCTGACCCATGAATCACTTTAAAGAGTGTTGCTTACTTTTCAGTTATTTGAGGATTTTCCCAATATCTCTGTGTTACTGATTACTAATTTAATTCCACTATGATTAGAGAACATATTTTGAATAACTTCAATTCTCATAAATTTGTTAAGGTTGGTTTAATAGCCCAGAAAATGGTCTATCTTGATAAATGGTTTGTTGTTGTTGGATGAAGCTTTTCATAAATGTTAAGTTGATTAATAGTGTTTCTCAAATGTTCTATATCCTAACTGATTTTCATTCTAGTTCTTCTATCAATTATTGAGAGATGGCTACTGAGATGACTAATTACAACTCTGTATTTGTCTATTTCTCCCTTCAGACTCATCAGTGAAGTTCTGTTATTATGTACCTACACATTTGAAATTGTTATGTCCTCACCCTGTACGGTGTGGCTCGGTTGGTTGGAGCATCACCCCATAGACCAAAAGGTCACAGGTTCAATTCCAATCAGGGCACATACCCAAGTTGTGGATTTGAGCTATGGTCAGGGCATGTACGAGAAGGCAACCAATCGATGTTTCTCTCTCGCATCTCTCTCTCTCTCTCTCTGTCTGAAAGCAATGAAAACACATCCTCAGGTGAGGATAGATAGACAGATATATAGAATTGTTATGCCCTGGCTGGTGTGGCTCAGTGTATTGATTGCTGGCCTGTGAACCAAAGGGTCAGTGGTTTGATTCCGAGTTGGGGCACATGCCTGGGTTGTAGGCTAGGCCTCCAGTGGGGGGAACACAAGAGGCACCTATACATGGATATTTCTCTCCCTGTTCTTCTCCCTCCATTCTCCTCTCTAAAAAATAGAATTTAAAAGAAGCCTTCTTAAAATAAACAAACAAATAAAATCGTTATGTCCTCTTAATGGAGTAATACCTTTATCATTACACAATGTTCCTCTTTAGAAATATTCCTTGTTTTGGAATCTTTATATTAATATAGTCACATAAACTTTTTTACTATTGTTTGCATGCTGTATCTTTTTCCCTCCTTCCAATTTTAACTTACCTGTGTTTTTAAACTTAATGTAGCTTTCTGGTGGAAACCTATTCAGTTTTGTCTAATCTGACAATCTTTGACTTCTACAATACTTGGAATGTATAAACCACTTACATTTAATGTGATAGCAATATAGTTGGGTTTAAATTTCCTCTCTTGCTATTTGTTTTCTATCTTCCCACCTGTTCCCTGGGGAAACATATATTCACATAACTGAAAATGACTTCAGAGTTAACCTAATTCAAGTACTTCATATCACAAAAAATAATAATAATAAGTAAATAAATGAGGCTTAGAAAGGTTGTGACATTGTTCCCAGTCCCACAGCTAAATCTGACCATATAACCAAACAAAAATTCAAGTCTTTGGCTCATTAAACCACTGATTTTTTTTTCAATACCATTCACAGACATCATTGTTAAAATGAGAATAAATAATCTTGAGGAACTGTTCAGAGAGTGACAGTCTGCTACAGTGTGATTTACATCCTCTCATCACTTCTCTTTTCTACTGCCCCCCAAGCTCTACCCGCAATCTAAATGTGTGTGTATATATATTACTTTTAACCTACATATTAGTAACCAATATTACTAACACACACACAGGTTTTGTCCATATAATTCTGAGCAACATACATTACAGTGAGAACAAGTATGTATTTTCACATTTTTCTATTTATAAACAAACTACCTGTTAAATAACTTTCAAAACTAAACATTCTTTCTTCCATAATTTCAACCTTTTATGAGGCTTTATTTATTAGAATCTCTTCAAAACGGAAGAAGTGAAGAAGGCAGAGTCACCTAACGGAAGAGGGAAGGATCATGGCTTCCAGCAAGAAAGCTTCAACTGATGTAGTCTCCACAGGACACCTTACCCAAAAATCTGTGACGGAAATATCTCTGGGTAACTATGTTTAGCCTAAAGTTTAGAATAGTTTCTGGCTTGCTCTGAATGCTTTAAAAACAAAGTAAGATACATACAAGGGAGTTTTCATTCATGACAGACTCGGCCTTACTTTGCTAACGAGAGCAGGGATGTTCATTGAGTTTGTTGCAAACCCCATGCCATATGCCATAGCAGCTTCTACTCCCAAGAAACTCGCCACAAGCTTTTCTAGCTCTTCATGCTTGTCCAGGTTTCCTGTGTGAAGAAGTTAGTGAAGTCAGTATCACCAAATCCCAATTTAAGCATTATTCATTATCAAAAGAAATCACAGAGACCTTGTCAAGTGGTGGCATAGGTAAAAGAGGTACTCACTTCTTGCCACAGCCACATCAAAAATACAACTGAATTACAAAACCACCATCATTCAGATAGTTGAAATCTAGCTGAAGGGAATTCCCACAACTAAGGCTTCGAAGAAGCCACACTGAGACTGGTAGGGGGCACAGAGGTGAGGAATGGGCTGTTCCCAAACCCACATGTGGTGAATAAAAATCAGGAGGGATGTCTCTACTGCTGAGATTCCCCCCCCAGGAGTGAGGGGTCCCAGGCCCCCACCAGACTTCCCAATTCAGGGTTCTAGTGCCACGAAAATAAGTCCCTATAACTTTAGCTGTAAAAACCAGTGAGGATTGTGGCTAAAAGAGGCAGAGGGCTTCTAGAGTCTCACACAGTTCCTCTTAAAGGGTCCACAAAAAGACTTACTGAGACTCACTCCAAGTTCCAGCACTGGGGTAGCAACTAGAAAAACATCAGGGACATACAGGGAGGAATCAAACTGTCTGGCTTTAGGGTGACAGCTGAGAAGCAGCTTTCTCCCAGAGTGCTGGCAGGGGCCACTGTTCCTTTTCTGAGGCACTCTCCCGCCCCCCCCCCCCCCCCCCCCCCCCCCATACACAGCCAGCAGGTGGGTGCCATTATTGAGTCTCCATCAACCTGGCTAACATTGTTTACCCAGCCCTGGTGATTCCGTACTACCCAACTTCCGGGTCTTCCCAAGATGTTTCCAGTGGCTTTTCCCTATGAGCAGCCTGTCTTTGCTCCGGCTCTAGAATCTCCTAAAATGTCTCAAACAAGCAGCATCTGGCCTTGGTGTGCCCCATACCTCTCGACAAGTGGTCCCAGGCCCAGCCCTAGCAGCAGCCGATCTTGGTTTGTAGCTTGGCCTCTCGTAGGCCCCTCTGAGCCCACCAAAAGTGGCAAACATCAGCAGATCACTTTATAGCTCCCGCTACGTAGCCCCAAAGCTGAACACAGGTAGCAGCTGACCTTGGCCTGAACATCCTGGGAGGCCCCAGAGCCAGCGCACCCAGTGGACAGCTTCAGACCACACTGAAGCACCACCTAACCACCTCCACAAGAGACACACTCAAAGGGAGGACTCTGGGCACCAGAGCCCTGCTGAAGTAAGTCCTGCTCTGTGGTATGGGCCCTTGCACAGCTGGTCCTCCATGGTGGTTGCAGCCAAATAGCCTGAGGTAAATCCCTCCCACTGATGTGTCAACAGCAAGGCTCAACTACAACAAAAAGGTGTACATATCCCACACAGTGGGGTGCCCCTGGAGTGTCCAGCTCAGGTGAAAGGGAGGCTGTGCCACTGGACCCTACAGGACACCTACTGCGTTAGGCCACTCTACCAAGGCTGGGAAACACAGCAGCTCTACCTAATACATAGAAACAAACACAGGAAGGCTACCGAAATGAGGAGACAAAGAAACAGGTTCCAAATAAAAGAAAAGAACAAAATTCCAGAAAGAGAACTAAACAAAATGAGACAAGCCATCTACTGGATATAGATTTCAAAACACTGGTTATAAGGATGCTCAATGAACTTAGGGGAAGAGTAGATGAACTCAGAGAAAACGTGAACTGCACAAAAAAGGACATGACAACCATTAAAAAAAAACAGTAAAAAATAAAGGATACACTAACTGAAATGAACAATAATTTACAGGGAATCAGGGGTGCTGGAAGGAAAAAACAGAGAGCAAGAAACTGAAAATATATTTGGAAAAATTATAACAGAAAAATTCCCTAACCTGGTGAGGGAAATTGGCACACAAGTCCAGGAAGCACAGAGTCCCAAACAAGATGAACCCAAAGAGACCCACACCAAGACACTTCATAATTAAAATGCCAAAGGTTAAAGACAGATTCTTAAAAGCAGCAAAAGTAAAGCATTTAGTTGCTTATAAGGGAGTTCCCATAAGATTGTCCATTGATTTCTTAACAGAAACTCTGCAGGCCAGAAGCGAGTGGCAAGAAGTATCCCAAGTGATGAAAAGCCAAGGGCCTACCCAGCAAAGCTATCATTGAGAATCAAAGGACAGATAAAGAGCTTCCCAGACAAGAAAAAGTTAAAGGAGTTCATAATCACCAAATTAGTATTATATGAAATGTCAGAGGGTCTTTTTTAAGAAGAGGGGGAAAAAGAGCAAAATATGATCAACAAAATGGCAATAAACACATTGAAACTAAAAAATGCAATAAATGAACAAGAACAGAAACTCATAGATACAGAGAACATTTCGATGGCTGCCAGACAGGAGGTGGGCTGGGAGACGGGTGTAAAGGTGAAGGATCAGGAAATACGAACTGGTAGGTAAAGAACAGGCACGGGATGCGAAGTACAACACAGAGCACACACTCAATAATGTTCTATTGAGTTTGTATGGTGTCAGATGGGCGTGAGGTTTCTCAGGGTGATCACTTAGGGAGCTATGTGATGTCTCATCACTGGAGTGTACACTGGAAACTAATGTAGCATTATATGTAATCGAAAAAGAAAAAGAAATCACAGTCTACATGTTATAACCTTTTCAGACTAAGGTATAAAGGAGTCAGTATTATGAAGAGCAACGGCTCATAACCAGCACAATAGTTAAACTCAGATTCAGCACCTGTGGTAGAATTTCTGTAAGAGGGTTGCCAACAGTTTCTCCCATTCCTGTTCCCATTCCTGTTCCCACATGGTAGGTCCAGGTCTAGGCCTAGGAGGCCCAGGAACATATGCTTTTATACTTTTGAAGTTAGCTGCCATACATACTAATCTAACTAGCCTGTTATAAAGAGAGACTACGGACAGAAAGGAACTCTGGAGGATAAAAGATTAAGGGGAGGGTGTGGTCAGCCCTAAGCTTGTCCCTCTGCCCAGCTGAGGTGCAGACATGAGGGCGAAGCCATCTTGGATACTCCATCCTCAGTCACAATGACCCACCCTACACCCCATAGAGCTGAGATCAATGTCAATCCCTCACCAAACTGCAGAATCACAAGCAAATAAATGTATGTTTCTGTTTTACGTCACTAAGCTTGGGAATGGTTTGTCATACAGCAAAAGGCAGTGCGGCACCTTCTCGCACTTTGATCTGACCAGCACATTTGTACTGTGACTTTACATTAGTACTCGGCTCCTTGAGGATGGAATAATACTGATCAGGGAGACTGGCTACATGCAAAGACAAAAGATGCTAAGAAAGACTGCTGAACTTGGATGCTATGTGTCCTTAAAGCTTAATGACGTCATTTAACCTCTGTGGGCCTCAGTTTCTCCTCTTTAAAACACCAATAGTAATACTTGCTCTATCTACCTCGTGACACGTTATGAGGGCCAAAAGAGATAATATGTTCAAGCACTTTATAAAATATCAAATGTCACAAAGATGTGTGATTTCTGTATGTTGTCAGTGCTCCCTTACCCACATCACTGGGGACCCTGAGTGAGGACAGCCCCGCTGTACTTGCCAGTCTCTAGACCCACAAGAAATAACAATGAATTGTTGTTTTAATCCACTAAGTTTTGGTGTGATTCACAGTAATAAACATCCAGAAAAGTGCCTTATGACTTCTACGGTTATCAGTCTCTGGAACCAAATGGAAGAATTTGAATCTTCCTTTTAACTAAATAAATGAAGTCTCTTTACATGAATCTGTTACCCCTTACATTTTATAGACTTGTTCTACTAATAAAAATAATTAGCATTTATTGAATAGTTACCATTTTACAAGCACTTTACATGAATTAGCCTATTTAAATCTCAAAACAGTCCTATAAGGCAGGAATTATTATTAGCCGCAGTTACCAATATAGAAATAGATTAACCTCCATATGCTCACGGGCTCAGACATTAACACAGTACTCCTTACCCACTACCATTTGCAGAGGTCAGTAAAGTCAACACTAAAGTTATAAATGGAACAATAGTACAGAACTTTTCTAGAGATATTCTGTATGTATCACATAATGGAAGAGATAAATTGAAAGCATTAAAATCATCCATCAATTTAGAAAAATAAAGCATTCTTTACCTGGTCTAAACTACATGGCCACGTATGTACCTGGGCACTTAATATTCTAGTTCTCTATCAGTATTATTCCCTCCTGAGTAAAAAAGTTGAGAACATCAGCTAGCCAAATCTAGCCTACACTCACCAATTTCCTGCCGAGTGCTGCACACACCAACTCCATACTCCTCTAGGACTTTGGCAGCTGCCTCTTGACATGATCCAGTATTCCGTGCAAATCCAAGATAGTTGTAGGAACCCATGTTTATAACACCTTTAATTGTATTCCCTGTGTACCTGTATTTCAATAGCAAGAAAGTTCAGGAAACCCATGAACAAGTCAAATGTTTACATGTGACAATAAATACGAAAGGAAGCACTATATATAGGAAGTAGAGAGAATATGGTCTACATAAAAAGTAGCTCAAACTCACTACCACTAAGCGAAATGAAAGTTAAAATACCAGTTTACATTTATCAATAATGATAAAATTTAAAAACTGACCATATCTAGTGTTGGCCAGGGCACGTGCACGCACTGTAGATAAGAATATCAGTCAGTACTTTTTTTTAAAAGCAGTCTGGCAGTACTCATCCATTAAAAGATATGCAGACTCTTTGACTCAGCAATGCAGTGCCTACACAGTGGACCATAGAGACACTACACAGCTGACCATTTCCCTTCTCCAGGCACACAACCAGGGACATTCCAAATTGTGGAAGCTTAGGGTGGCCCCCTAGGTGAGAATGACATGGTTCAGAGACCCATGCAGTGAGGACAAGAAACAAACTGATCTTGTACCTTGAGATTTGGGAGTTTTTAACGTAGGATAATGCAGCCTAACGTGCATGTATGCACTACATACATCAATACAGCAGAATACTCAGTAGCCACTACAAATAATGAGCTTGCTGCAGCTGCAGATAAACACAAGAAGGATGTTACTGATGTGTTAGCAAGTAAAAAACAAGACGTGATATGGTTTCTATATATGATGCCATTTTTGTAAATCGAAAAAACTACCTATGTGTAAACCTAGTACATACAATGCCCCACAGAAAACACAGAGAGATAATACACAACAAACTGATAATAATGGTTACCTCTGGGGAGTGGATTTATAGAGGGATAGTGGAAGCTGTCATGGGGGACTTTCAATTTATTTGTATTGCTTGTCTTTTTTTAAGAAAATAATGTCAATGCAATTATATAATACTTGAGCTATCTAAACAACAAAATAAAATTTTATGAATATAAAAAGTTTTCTAAACTATTCAATTCATTTAAGTAAAAACACTCCATATAACCTTGAATCATTTGAGAGATCAAAATACCCAGAAATAAATTCAGATACTTGATTCTGGGAGGTGGTGTAATAAATAGAAAGGACAGTTTGTCTTTGTCCTTTGTTTTGCTTTTCTAGGTCAAAGTTCGTTTTCAACCATAACCCAGCAACATATCAAACTAATAAAAAATGTATTTTAAATGCCTCAATAACAATGAACAATATGCAAAGGATCTAATCGTGCTGTAGTGTGCTCTCAGCGTCTGTTGTTTAGACAAAATACGGTTAAATTCGCAATGGAGTAGTTTCTGATGTGAAAAAATTCCTTTTTTGCTGTTAAGAAATAATGCCCAAGCAAGACTCACCTGAAGGACCAGTTGTAATCCCGGGACTCCCTCTCCATGATGTCCACGCGGGCCCCGGGCACGCTGCAGATGGGCCGGTTCCAGTTGTCTCTGATCCTCATGTACAGGTTCCTCGTGTAGAAGTTTTCGAAATCCTGATACAGTGATACAAAGTCCTGCCAACAAATGGCGAAATACCATGAATTTAACCGAGTCACTTTTTAAAACTTTTCAACTTCCCTTTTCATACTGCAAGAGCACTTAAGAACGAGAGGTCAATTTCACTGAATTAACAGATATGGAAAACATTTCTGAACGGCATAAATTCTGTTTGTTTTAAAACAACCCAATCAGGTAAAAGTCGTGTAGCTCTGATGGCTAACCTATGAGAAAAGGTCACAAATAACTATATGATTGCATGAATTGTAGAGCCAAAGAATTTAATAAAGTAGGTCTCATAAAACTTGGTTGCACATTTCTGTCATTCAATGGTTTTCCTTCCTAATAAATTGAAAAAGACCGCCCTTCTGCCACTACCTCAAGTAAAACACTGATGTGGGGAGATGCCATAAAAACCTGCAATTTCAGCTTCACATAAAAAAAATAATTCCAAAACTACGATTCCATTCTTGGCATATTTTCAAGGATCAAAATGAAACAAATTCAAAGAAAAATGATAAAACAAGAAACACTAAGAAGTAACTTATAAAAAGAACCCTATCTCCTGCTTCTTTCCTTAGCTGGGAGTTTTTATAAAAATTTTAAAAAATATATTAAAAGATTCTCAAAATGAATTTCCATGACCAGAGACTTTAAAGCCCTTCATTACTCCATGAAATCAGGTTATACTAAAATTAAGTCTGTAAAAAATTGAAGGCACAGTGGAGCTAAAACGAATGATGTGCTATGTCCCATGTGGTTTGACCACTGCTCTGAATACGCATGGCCAGATCACAGAGAATCTACTTAATTCCTGGAGGTAAAGGGTAAACGAAGACAAAAAAACCAACTGTACTACAGCTTACTACAGTCAGAAAACCACTGGGCTCTACCCTCAGGCCCAGGCTTGGTGCTAATCTAAATTAATCTAGTAAATAAGCTAATAGAAGCCATTTAAAGTTTATGCCTCATTTTAGTTAAAAGATTTTCATTGTACCCTGGCTGGCGTAGCTCAGTGGGCTGCGAACCAAAGCATCGCAGGTTCGATTCCCAGTCAGGGCACATGCCTAGGTTGCAGGCCACGGCCCCCAGCAACCGCACATTGATATCTCTCTCTCTCTCTCTTTCCTCCTCCCTTCCCTCTCTAAAAAAATAAATAAATAAAATCTTAAAAAAAAAAGATTTTCATTGCTAAAGAAGACTCTATATAAAACTTTAAAGTTAATAACCTTCTATGATACTGAACTCTAAAGTGCCTACTAAACAAGCCTCACAGTAGATAAAATTTGTTTACAAAGGCCCAGCAGAGTCAGAAAGTGCTCTTAAGAATTTTCAGTACCTGTTACCATCTCTCTTGCAACTGGCTCTAACATTTACATTTCTTTGAGAAAACATCTATAAATGGTATGTCTATCACAACTGGAAATGTATTACTTCAATAGTATGTGCCTTTTGAGAGTCTCCTCTTCTGACAAGAATCTGACGAATGAGGCTTCCGGTCAAGGCGACCACGTGGGTAAATACGGTCCTGGCACCCTCCCTTGACCACATCAAAACGACAACTCAACTACAAGACAACTGTCACGGAGAAGTGATTGAAATCTAGCTCAACAGAAGTCCTACAACTAAAGACATACAGAAGCAGCCATTTGTTGAAAATAAAAAAGTATTTAAAAAAATAAATCAAAGTGATGGACTAAGCAATGTGGACAGAACAATCCAGAAGAAAGGAAGAGTGGAAGATGCAAAGGAGAAGTGAGGAGCCCAGGTGGCTGAGAAGGAAGTGGGAAATGGAATCCAGAGGGGAACTGGCCTTTGACCCTCAGCCGGAGGAGAGAGTGAGGGTAGGAGCAGACCGGTCAGTTGCACAAATGTGCTGGTGAAAGGGGAATTCCGGTTGGGGGTGCACCAGGCCAGCAGGGGACGTGTGAAATACACATGCAGGAGTGGGGAACGGAGGCTGCCTACGGATGTGACATCCAATGACTAGGCCCTGCCATGGGAGCTAGAGTCTAAAACTGGACAGCAGGGCTCACAGGTCCCATGTGAGCAATCACTGGGGTCTCCAATCAGCATTTTAGGCTACAGTTGGCAATGGGACTTATCCAAAGAACATTCACTGATTAACTGTCTGCGCCGAAAAGTATGAACCTCAGGACAAATGATAAGTAACTGCATATCACCAATGTTTTAAGATCTTAATATTATATAAAAACTTCTTTTAGAAATCTTCCTTGACATCCTTTCTCAAATTTTACCAAATAACAGACAACATCAAAATGTCCAGACTGCCGTATGTCACATCTAGTATGAACTAAACTGTGTGTTATCCCCCCTCCTCTAAAGTTCATGTGTTGAAGGTCTAACCCCCACCGTGACCATACTTGGAGACAGGGCCTTTGCAGAGGTAGTTCATGTTAAATGAAGCCTAAGGGTGAGACCCCAACCCAACGGACTGACAACCTCCCAGGAGGAGACGCCAGAGCTTGCCTTCTCTCAGCGCGCCTGCACAGAGAAAAGGCCGTGGACGGATGGACACGGTCAAAAGGCACATCTGGAAACAGTGAGAGGCCTCACCAGAGACCAACCCTGCTGGCACCTGTACCTTGGTCTTCCAGCCTCCAGAAGTATGAGAAAATAAATTTCTGTTGTTAAGAAAAAAGAATACAATGAATAAAAACTGGAAAAGAGACATCCAAACTCTTATTAAGGACTTTCCTTTGACTACTATTCACCATGGATTTATTTTCTAAGGGAAAAAACAAAAATCTTGTCTCCAATCCTTGGTACTGTTCCAATAGAATAAATAGTAATAACTCTTCTTTATAACCTTTCTAAACAAATACTCTCTCACAAAATTTTATTAGCAATGGAGAGCAATATTTTTTGTTTTTACAATGTAAGCATCAGAAGAACTTAAGCGAGTCTGGTCCTATCTACCATTAGGGTTACCAAACTCCAAGACAGAAAAAGGCTAGAATGAGGCAGACCTTTGGGTAACCAGAGACAAAGCTGTGATTTGTAAGGAAGGGATGGATTCCAATCTCCTAAAAAGAGACTGCCAAAGTCAGGGAGTTTGACCTCTTCTTTTTGTTAAAAGATAGAATTAAGTTCCCAAGATGGGAACAAACTGGGAGGGAGGTCAGAGATCAAAAGCAGGTGGCTCGAATTGTAGCAGAGAGGATTCACTTTACTAGCTAAGTTCCAGGGTAGCAGCTTTAAATGCAGTTAGAGTTAGGCAGAGAGAGGTGAAGGGCGGCTAAGAAGCTCCCGGCAGCCTAGTAATGCTAAGGGGACAGGGAGGGGTCGCTATTGGAGGTTCCAGTTCTAGGAAGCATGAATGTCTGTTTCCAAAATTGTCTCATATACTTTAAATATTCTAGGATGAGGGTTAAACTACAGGACTTATCCTTTCATTCACTCATTCAAGTACCTTTTACTGGACACTCAATATGTGTTGGATTCTTGGCTAGACTCAGGACACATTAAAGAACAAACAGTTCTCTGTCCCACAAATGACACCCCCACTAATCCCTACCCTCATCCGCCTCCACATTCCATCCCTCCAGCTCACTTCCCATACCCCTCTTCTTCCTTCTCAGTTTAGTCACTGTGAAATGACTTTAGTCAGGGCCAACTGAATACTCATTTGCTAAGTCACTAAACATTTACTGAGCAGTACTTTCCAGACACTGAACTAAGCACTGAGGATAAAAACGAGCAAGACAACCTCCACACTCCCAGGGACCTCTTCATGTGGCGGACAGGCACGCCAAGTCACAATACAGTACGGCACGTACTCGACAGGACGCTTGCCCAGAGAGAGTGCCCAACGGGCAGGTGATGACAATGACAGTCAGGCTGTACCCTTCAGGATCGCTCTTCACGGGCACTCTTCCTGAAGATCCTCACAAACCCCATCATACTAGCACCAGACACGGTAAGCAGAGAATGATAATACTTAGCTGAGACTATGCTCTGGATTTCTGGGCCTGAAGAACTGACCAGTTAAGGACTTCTAGCCTCTAGTTTCAAAGAGAAAAAATCAAATTCGTGGATTCTTAATCAAGGATTGGTGAACATCTTACCAAAAGTAGTCTGAGGTAATCTCAGTAATTAGCCGATGAATATCCACTACTGTTTAAGCCTAGTTGAGGTGAGTCTTCTAAAAAACACCCTATATTGTTTAACAGAAATAAATACCATATATTCTAGTGTCCATGTAGGCCTTAAGGTCACAGGGGAAAAGGCTGGGTGCTACCACTTTCAGAAGTTGCCTTTAGAACAGCAGTACATGGTTTGTCAACAGCAATTCTGGCCAACACAGATGCACAATACTTTTAAATGATGAAGATAAAAATGATGAATAATCATGTCGATCGCAAAGATGGTTCTCATCTACTGAGAACTTCCATGTCCTCCCAAGTGCTTTAAATATACTTTCTCTTAAATATCCCTGCACCCTCCTACAGAAACGATTACTCCCATTTTCAGAGAGGCAAAATGGCTCTCCCAGTTAGGGAACTAGTCAAAAGCAAAGCCAGGAACTGATCAAGGTCTCTTGATTCAAGTCCGTGCTCCTAACCCCAATGCCACACTGCTTCCTGTTCTGTGCTGCTGCTAAATCGGAAGTTCCCTTTGAAGCATTTAAGGCATGTTACACCACTGTGCTCTTGGCCTTCCCACACTTCCGGTTTCTGCACATGCGAGTGCATGCACATAGAAACTGGAAGGCTGAACACAGTATTTCCCAGATACCTTTACGACAGGGAGGCGACAGGGTGGCAGATGTGGTGTAGATCCTACCGGTGGGGGACAGAGGCTGCTGTTTTAACCAGTGCAGGACACGAGCTCTAACAGGGCTTCAGGATGGCAGCACCAGCTAGATTCCACATTCCTGCCTATGCACCAGTTTTGTGGTTGAGCAGTGGCTGCCTGTGGTGGCAGCAACAGTAGCACTCATGGCAGGGCCAGTTTCCCAATCTGGGGTGGCTGCTTAGTTAGGGGAGGGAGGCCCCCACTTCACTGCTCCACACCCTCCACAATGTTCTAAGTGCCTAACTCCCTGTTGGCTTGGGTAACTTTCAGTGATTTCGGTTTACTCCACTGAAACTTGACTGTTTCAAAACCACATTCCCTGTGATTATTTTTGAGAAATAAATATTTAATCAGTTATTACCTGTATTTTATACATTAAAAGAATAAACCTGTTGAAATCACAATTCAGTGATACAGCAGAAACTAAGACTCTGGCGCTATTCCAAACTGGGCCCAGTTGTAACTTAGTAATTTTCACTTATTTTAGAGTCTAGGGCACAAATCTCAATATATCAAAGGGCAAAACCTCTCTCAAAAATGAACATTTAAGGCACACAATCACTGCTTTCATGTTCAGGTGGGAATCTTAGAAAATATGCTCAGAAATGTTTCAGTCCTTCTCAGTGTCAAAATGATTTATAGCTCCAACCCTAACCTATTGTGCCCAGTGGAGGGGAAAAAATGCCAAAGTGAACTAAGTCTAGCTGTCAGTACGAAGTCTTTAAAGAACAAATCAGAATCACGAAATAGCTTTCCTTCTTCTACTCAAACTTCATTGAGCCAAGAAAAATAGGGTGGAACAAATAAACATCTACAAGTGACAGCATACAGTACTAATGTTTTAAATATATTTTATTGATTATGCTACCACAGTTGTCCCATTTTTTCTCCCCTTTCTTTCCCTCTGCCCTGTAGCCCCCTCCCACCAGCATTCCCCCACCTTAGTTCATGTCTATGGGTCGTACATATAAGTTCTTTAGCTTCTCCATTTCCCATACTATTCTTTTTTTTTCTTTTATTTTTTTTAATATTTTTAAATTGTTGTTGCAGTACAATTTTCTTTTACTCTCATCCCAATCCCATACTATTCTTAACCACCCCATCTATTTTGTACCTACCATTTACGCTTTTTTAAAAAATATATTTTATGTTATTATAGTTGTCCCATTTTCCCTTCACACCCCCTCCCACCTACATTCCCCCCCTTTAGTTCACATCCATGTGTCATACTTCTAAGTCCTTTAACTTCTACACTTCCCATACTACTCTTGCCTTCCCCCTGTCTATTTTCTACCTACCATCTATGCTACTTATTCTCTGTACTTTCCCCCCCTCTCTCCTCCTCCCACTCCCCTGTTGCTAACCCTCCATGTGATCTCCATTTCTGTGGTTCCGTTCCTGTTCTAGTTGTCTGCTTAGTTCGCTTCTGTTTTAGTTTTAGTTTTAGGTGTGGTTGTTAATAATTGTAAGTTCGCAAGAGACTTCCGGCCAAGATGGAGGCATAGGTAGACACACTGTGCCTCCTCACACAACCAAGATAGGGACAACAACAATTTAGAAACAGAACAACAACCAGAACTGAAAGAAAACTGAACTCTATGGAAGTCAGACAACCTTTAACCCCTTGTTAAAATAGACACGTTCATCCAGACCAGTAGGAGGGATGGAGTTGGGAAGTCAGGCGGAGAGGGGTCCTGCAGCACAAAGAGCGTTGGGACTGGGCGTATAAGACCGCAGCGGGCAGACCCTGGGCGCGGAAGCCATGGCTGGCAAACGCTGGCCGAGGGGTGGCAACTGGAAGATGCAGCGAGGCGGCGATTGTAAAGGAAGGCACTGCGCGCACCCAGCGCTGGGAAATAGAGCCTTGGGGCACTGACCGAAAACACCTGTGGGGGCTGAGGCAAAGGAAGACTCCCAGCCTCACAGGAGAGGTCGTTGGAAAGACCCAGGGGGTGCACAAGCCCACCCACATGGGAATCAGCACCAGAAAGGTCCAGTTTGCTAGGGGGAAGCGGCGGAAGGGACTGAAATGGGCAGAGTGCGGAGCAAGTGCCATTATTCCCTCTCGGACCCCGCCTCTCTGGGTTGTGACGCTTCACAACCCAGCAACTGGGGTGCCCCGCCCTGGTGAACACCTAAGGCTCTGCCCCCTACTGTAACAGGTGCAACCAGACCAAAAAAAAAAAAAAAAAAGAGAGAGAGAGAGATGGCTCAAACAGAAGAACAAATAAAAGCCCCAGAACCCATCCTTTTAAGCGACCGAGAGATAGCCAACTTATCAGATGCAAGGTTGAAAACACTGGTGATCAGGATGCTCACAGAATTGGTTGATTTCAGTCGCAAATTAGATGAAAAAAATGAAGGCTACAATTAGAGAAATTAAGAAAAATGCACAGGGAACCAATAGCGATGGAAAGAAAGCTGGGTCTCACATCAATGGAGGGGACCAGAAGGAAGAAAGAAACATCCAATCAGAAAAGAATGAAGAATGAAGAATGTTCTAGTTGTTTGCGTAGTTTGTTTTTGTTTTTGCTCTAGGTGTGGTTGTTAATGATTGTGACGTTGCTGCCACTTTACTGTACATGTTTTTCTTATCTTCTTTTTCTTAGATAAGTCCCTTTAACATTTCATATAAGGGCTTGGTGATGATGAACTCCTTTAACTTGACCTTATCTGGGAAGCACTTTATCTGCCCTTCCATTCTAAATGAAAGCTTTCCTGGATAGAGCGATCTCGGATATAGGTTCTTGCCTTCCATGACTTGGAATACTCCTTTCCAGCCCCTTCTTGCCTGCCAGGTCTCTTTGGAGAAATCAGCTGACAGTCTTATGGGCACTTCTTTGTAGCTGTCTCCTTTCTCTTGCTGCTTTTAAGATTCTCTCATCTTTCATATTGGGTAACGTACTTATGATGTGCCTTGGTGTGTTCCTCCTCGGGTCCAACCTCTTTGGGATTCTCTGAGCTTCCTGGACTTCCTGGAAGTCTATTTCCTTTGCCAGAATGGGGAAGTTCTCCTTCATTATTTGTTCAAATAAGTTTTCCGCTTGTTGCTCTTCCTCTTCTCTTTCTAGTATCCCTATAATTCGGATGTTGGAATGTTTAAAGATGTCCCGAAGGTTCCTAAGACTCTCCTCATTTTTTGAATTCATATTTCTTCATTCTTTTCTGATTGGATGTTTCTTTCTTCCTTCTGGTCCACTCCACTGACTTGAGTTCCAGTTTCCTTCCCATCACTACTGTTTCCCTGTACATTTTCCTTTATTTCACTTAGCATAGCCTTCCTTTTGTCATCTAATTTATGACCAAATTGAACCAGTTCTGTGAGCATCCTGATTACCAGTGTTTTGAACTGTGCGCCTGATAGGTTGGCTATCTCTTTGTCGCTTAGTTGTATTTGTTCTGGAACTTCGATCTGTTCTTTCATTTGGACCATTTTTTTGTCTTAGCGTGTCTGTTACGTAGTGAGGGGTGGAGCCTTAGGTGTTCACCAGGGCAGGGCAACCCCCTCCCTGGGTTGTGTCGCTGTATGTGGGGAAGGGGTCTGAGAGGGAACAATGGTGCTTGCTCTGCTCTCTGCCAGATTTCAGTCACTTCTCCCACTTCCCCTAAGCAAACCGGGCCCTTCTGGTGCTGATTCCCAGGTGGATGGGTTTGTGTATGTTCTAGGACCCTGTGGGTCTCTCCAACGAACTCTCCTGTGAGGATGAGAGTCTCCCTGGGTACCTCAACCCTCACAGGTGTTTTCAATCAGTGTTTTGAGGCTTTATTTCCCAGCGCTGGGACCCTGGGTTGCAAGGTCTGTCTCACTCCCCAGTTTCACCTGGTTTATCGGCACACGAATGTGGGACCACCCGGTCTGCCAGCCGCTTTGCACGTTGAGCCCCTCCACAATCCACTGCCTCCCTGGGCCCACCAGCCACAGCTTTGCTGTGACCTCTCTCCCCACAGTTGCCTGACTCCGCCCCCCCCACCAGTCTGGACAAATGTGTCGACATTAATTCTTTTGTTGTTGAGCTTCCATACAGTTCGATTTTCTGTCGGTACTGTTGTTTTTTGTTTCAAAATTGTTGTTGTCCTTATTTTGGTTGTGCAAGGAGGCACAGTGTGTCTACCTATGCCTCCATCTTGTCCAGAAGACCCCCATTTATGCTTCTTGTTCCCTGTGCCTTTTCTCCTATTATCCCCCTGCTCCCTCCCCACTGATAACTCTCATGTGATCTCCATTTCTATGATTCTATTCCTGTTCCAGTTGTTTGCTTAGTTAGTTTCTGTTTTTGTTTTTTTTTAGGTTCAGTTGTTGATAGCTGTGAGTTTGTTGTCATTTTACTATTCATATTTTTGATCTTTTTCTTAGATAAGTCCCTTTGACATTTCATATAATAAGGACTTGGTGATGATGAACTCCTTTAACTTGACCTTGTCTGGGAGGCACTTTATCTGCCCATCCATTCTAAGTGAAAGCTTTGCTGGATAGAGCAATCTTGGATGTAGGTCCTTGCCTTTCATGACTTAAAATACTTCTTTCCAGCTCCTTCTTGCCTGCAAGGTTTCTTTCGAGAAATCAGCTGACAGTCTTATGGGAACTCCTTTGTAGGTAACTGTCTCCTTTTCTTTTGCTGCTTTTAAGATCCCCTCCTTATCTTTAATTTTGGCTAATGTAATTAGGATGTGGCTTGGTGTGTACTTCCTTTGGTCCAACTTCTTTGGGACTCTCTGAGCTTCCTGGACTTCTTGGAAGTTTATTTCCTTTGCCAGAAGTTCTCCTTCATTATTTTTTCAAATAAGTTTTCAATTTCTTGACTTCCTCTTTTCCTTCTGGCACCCCTACTATGATTTGGATGTTGGAACATTAAATTGTCCTGGAGGTTCCTAAGCCTCTCCTCATTTTTCCTAATTTTTGTTTCTTCATTCTGTTCTGGTTGAATGTTTCTTTCTTCCTTTGATCCAAATTGCTGATTTGAGTCCCAGTTTCCTTCCCTTCACTTTTGGTTCCCTGTATTATTTTTCCTTATTTTACTTTGCATAGCCTTCACTTTTTCTTTTTTTTTGGCAACTATGCTAAACCATTTCAGTGAGCATCCTGATTACCAGTGTTTTGAACTCTGCATCTGATAGGTTGGCTATCTCTTCTACCCTTTGTTCTATTTTCAGAGTTTTGATCTGTTCTTTCATTTGGGCCATATTTTTTTGTTTCCTCATGCCTGTTACGTAGTAAGGGGTGGAGCCTTAGGTATTCACTAGGGCAGGTCAACCCAGGTCACTGTGTTATGGCAATGTATGTTGGAGAGTGATCCGAGAGGGAACAATGCTACCTGATCGGCTCTCAGTCAGCTTTCGGCCACTTCTTCCACTATCCACAAGCAAATCAGCTTCTGGTGCTGATTCCTGGTGAGGGTGGGGGAGGATGGTTCTGTGTACGTTCTAGAACCCTGTGGATCTTTCCAACAAACTCTCCTGTGAGCCTGAGAATTTCTCCTGCTTCCTCAACTCCTACAGATTTTTTTAGTCACAGGTTTGGGGATTTCTATTCCCACAACAGAACCCTGGGTTGTGCTGCCTGTCTTGCTCCCTAGTCATTCCTCCTGGTTTATGTGCACACAAATGTGGGACTGCCTGCTCTGCCAGGTACCGCCTTGCAGTAAAGTCCTCTCCACCCAGCTGCCCATCTCCACCGCTCCTACTGGTCTGAATGAATGTATCTTTTTGAACTCCTTGGTTGTTGGACTTCCATACAGTACAATTTTCTGTCAGTTCTGATTGTTTTTTGTTTTTAAATTTGTTGTTGTTTTTCTTTTGGTTGTGCAAGGAGGCAAAATGTATCTACATACACCTCCATCTTGGCCTAAGAGTATATGGTATTTAGACTCCTTTTAAATGGAATACTTACTTTAAAAAACAACATTCTCACTGAGATAATTGGATATCCATAACACCAAAAAATAACGAACTTTGACCTAAACATTACATCTCATACAGAAATTAACTCAAAATGAATCAAAATCTTAAATATAAAATATACAACCATAAGATATTAAGAAAAACATCGCATATTGAATGCCAGAGTATAAAATGATGCAGCCACAGGAGAAAAAACATTTGATGGTTTCCCAAAAAGGTAAACATGAGTTTCCACGTAACCCAGTAACTCTATTTTTGTATATACCCAAAATAATTGAAAACATATTTAAACAAGTACACAAATGTTTATAACAGCACCATTCACGACAGCCAAAGGTGGTAACAATCCATGTGTTCATCAATGGACGAATGGATAATCAAAATGTGGTCTACCCACACAATGGAATAGTAATGAATCATAAAAATGAAAGGAGCATGGATGCACGCCACAAGATGGATGGACCTCAAAACTGAAAGTGAAAGAAGCCGGTCACAGAAGGTCACATAGTGCATGATTCTATTTGCATGAAATATCAAGAATAGTTAAAACCATGGAAACAGAAAGCAGCTTAGTGGTTGCCAAGAGCTTGGGGAGAGGCTAATAGGGAGTGACTGCTTAATGGACACGGGTCTCTTTTTGGAGTGATAACGTGTTCTGGGGCTAGATAGAGGAAATGGTTGCACAACACTGTAAATGTAATAAATGTCAATGAATGGTATACTAATATGGTTAATTTTAAGTTATGTGAATTTTTCCTAAAAAATAAAAAAGCAAAAATAAACCAAAAAATTCTCCATTAGAAGAAATAATTCAATCTCAAGTTCAATCTATTCATGCCTTTTGGGAGCTCCTAGAAAAGAAAAAGAGTTCTATTACTTTCAGTGACTCTGCCCCTCCTTCCATGTTAGAGGATGCCCCAGGCATAAATTAAAATACTCAGTTTCAAATACTGGCAATCAAGCTGGCAGCCTGTGACGTGTAACCCTGCAGTGCTGCTAAGAACGCAGGTGTGAATCTCACATGGTGAGCACAGGGGGAGTGAGCAGGAGCCTAAGTGGGCTTGTCACCAACAACTCAACTGGATTCTGAATTGTCTATTCCCTGTCACCAAATCACCAGGTATGTAACCAAAACTTTGATTTCTTTATGAAAATGCACCCTCACTCTTCAACAAAAAGTGTACTTTTTACACTGCTAACATCAGTGAGGAGACAGTGAGATGTGAGAAAGTAAGAGTTCTTAGAAAATACAACTTTGTAGACTTCCAGCCAAGATGGAGGCATAGGTGGACGCACCGTACCTCCACGCACAACCAAGATAGGAACAACAACAATTTAGAAACAGAATAACATCTAGAACTGACAGAAAATTGATTTAAATGGAAGTCGGACAACCAAGAAGTTGAAATAGACCTGTTCATCCAGATCGGTAGGAGGGGTGGACTCGGGCAGCTGGGCGCGGGTTGCAGTGAGGAGAGCAGAGTTGGGACCAGGCGCATAAGGCACCTGAGGGTGCGCGAGGCATCTGGGGAGTGCAAGACCGCAGCGAGTGGACCCTGAGTGCGCTTGCGGCAGCTGGCAGGCCCCGGCAGAGGGGTGGCAACTGGCAGACCCAGTGAGGCGGCAATTGTAAAGCAAGGCAGTGCGTGCAACTCAGGATCCCAGCACTGGGAAATAGAGCCTTAGGACACTGATCACGGATGCCTGTGGAAGTTGAGGCCCAGGGAGAGACACCCAGCCTCACAGGAGAGGTCCTTGGAGGGTCCCACAGCATGCACAAGCCCACCCACACGGGAATTGGCACCAGAGGGGCCCAGTTTGCTTGGGGGAAGCAGCAGAATGGACTGAGGTCCCACGGAGAACAGAGCAACCGCCATTGTTCCCTCTCGACCCCACCCCCACATACAACGTCACAACCCAGCGACTGGGGTGCCCAGCCCTGGTGAACACCTAAGGCTCTGTCCCCTACTGTAACAGGTGCAACCAGACCAAAAAAAAAAAAAGAGAGAGAGAGAGATGGCTCAAATAGAAGAACAAATCAAAACCCCAGAACCCATTCTTTTAAGCGACCAAGAAATAGCCAACCTATCAGATGCACAATTCAAAACACTGGTGATCGGGAAGCTCACAGAATTGGTTGATTTTGGTCACAAATTGGACGAACAAATGCAGACTACGATAAGAGAAATGAAGGAAAATGCACAGGGAATCAATAGTGATTGGAAGGATACTGGGACTCAAAACAATAGAGCGGACCAGAAGGGAGAAAGAAACAACCAAACAGGAAAGAATGGAGAAATAAGAATTCAAAAAAATGAGGAGAAGCTTAGGAACCTCCAGAACATCTTTAAATGTTCCAACATCCGAATTATAGGTTTACCAGAAGGGTAAGAGGAAGAGCAAGATATTGAAAACTTATTTGAAAACATAATGAAGGAGAACTTCCCCATTCTGGCAAAGGAAATAGACTTCCAGGAAGTCCAGGAAGCT